>NC_069442.1:37966413-37983027 GCF_026875155.1 Cherax quadricarinatus | reverse complement strand
AAGTGCCGTCAAAACAAAGGGGAAGGGGCCCGACAACCCTGGTAAGTGACCGAAGCACCTGGTAGGGACCGTCCAGACCCGGGGTAGGGTACCAACATTGGGTAAGTGGACCTCAGGCCCCCTGGTGGGGAAGGTAAGGACACCTGGGGAGTGGAGCCGTCACAGGACCCCGTGGAAAGGGCCCGTACGAACCCTGGTATGTGGAGCCTTACAGACCCCGGGGTTTGGGGAGGCACAAACCTTGGAAAGGGCACCATACAGACCCGTGGAGTGGACTCCAGACACCCCTTGGAAAGTGCAGCCCCAGACACCTGGGTAAGTGGCACCTACACCCGTGGTATTGGACCCTTCCAGACCCCCTGTGGAAAGGGCACCGCCAAAAACCCCGTGGTAAGTGGCAGCCGACAGCACTTGGAGTGGCCGTACCAACATTGTGTAGTGGCACCCAACAACACCTGTGGTAAGTGGCAGCCCGTCACAGACCCTGAGGGGGCCGTCAAGACAGGAGTCGCCGTAAGACACCGTGTAGTGGCCCGCCAGACACCTGGGAAAGGGAAAGCCCCAGAACCCCTTTGGGTAAGGTCCGTCACAGACACCCTGTGGTAAGTGGGCCCGTCCGCCCCCGCCCGGGAATGACCGTCAAACCCTGTGGTAAGGAAAGCACGAAGCCGTAAAAAACCCGGGGTTTGGGCACAGACCCTGGGGAAGTGGACCCTGGAAGTCACGCCCTGGTGTAAACCGGGCACAGACCCGGGGTGGAAGGGCAAGACCTTGGAAAGTGGTTACGAACCCTGTGGTTGGGGGCCCCCAGACACCCCGTTGAAGTGGGCCGTCCAACACCGGAGGCCCTTAAAGGATTGGGAGGTACCACACGCCCGGGTAAGTGGCACCCACAACCCGGGTGGTTGGTCCAAAAGTGACACCCTGTGGTTTGGCAGCCGTCACGACACCCTGTGGTTAGTGGCAGCCGACAAACCCTTTGGTAGGGACAGCACCCTGGGTAAGGGGCGCCGTACAAAAACCCCCCTGGGTAGGGCAGCCGTCACCAAAACCCTTTAAAGTGGGGGCCTCAAGGAAAACCCGTGGTAAGGGGCGCCAACCCCCGGTAAGTGACCTGTCAGACAGGACACCCTCACGAACCCTGGTAAGTGGACGGTCGAACCCGTGGCGGGGGAAGTACACACCTTGGGGGGAAGCCTGGTAAGACGTCACAGACCCTGTGGTAAGTAGACCCGTAAAGACCGGTGGAAGTGGGGGCCTCCGAATGCACCGTGGTAAGGTGGACCCGTCACAAACCCTGGTTGGACCGCACGACAGTGGTTGGAGTCCGACAGAACCCTTGGTGGGGGTACGGGGTTCAGCCCCTTTAAGCGCCTCCCGAAGGGTGGGGCGCCGTCAAGACCCTGTGGAAAGATTTCGTCACAGAACCCCCTGCGGAATTGGTGTAGACACCCTGTGGGGGAGCAAAAACCCCGGGTAGGGTAAGAACCCGGGGCCCAAATTTATGAAAGAACCCCTGGTAGGGACGCACGCAAGGGATCCTCACAGCCCCGGGTAAGGTATTGGACACCTTTAAAGGGGGCACAACCTGTGGTAAGGGGCCAGCCGTCCAAAAACCCCCGTGGTAATGGTACCTCAGACCCCCTTGTGGTGGGGCCAGGTAGCCCCGTGGTAACCACCACACGACCCTGTTTTGGGCGAACACACCCGTGTAGAAGGCGCCTAAGACACCCTAAGTGGCACCGTAAAACACCCGGGAAGTGGCAGCGTCACGAACCCTGTGGTAGGGGCCCCGCCAGACACCCGTGGTAAGGGTCCATCGAGTCCGTGGGAAGATGGTATGCAAGACACCCCGTGGTAAGTCAACGTCACAGACACCCGTGGAAAGGGCAGCCGTCACAGAACCCACTAGAATTGTTTTTGGCCGTCAGCACCCTGTGGTATGTGGCAGCGCACAGCTACGGTGTAGTGGAAGTCCAGGAACCTGTGGTTGGGCCACCCCTTTAAAGCCCGTGAGTGCCCCGTAACCCCCTGGTATGGGGCAGCCCACAACACCCTGGGGAATGGCAGCCGTCAACACCCCTGTGGTGGCCCGTCAAGACCCGGTAGTGGTCGCCGTCACAAAACCCGTGGTAAGTGGCAGCCGTCACAGAACCCCTGGGTTTGTGGCAGCCGTCACGGGACACCCGTGGTAAGTGGCAGCCGTCACAGAACCCCCTGGTAAGTGGCAGCCGCCCAAAGGACACCCTGGTAAGTGGCCCGTCCCCCTTAATGGTGGTACCGCACAGGACCTGTGGAAGGGCACCCCACAACCCCGTGGAAAGTTGCCTCCCAGAACCTTGGTAAGGGACCCCCAAAAACCCGGTGGTAAGGGCGCCCAAAACCTGTGGTAAGGGGAACCGTTCACAGACACCCTGTGGTAATGGCACCGCCCAAGAACCCGTGGTAGGTGCACCGTCAACCCCCGGGGGTGGGGTACCCTTAAATGCCCCGTGGGGGCCCCGTGGTAATGACCGGATCCCAGGTAAGTGCCCGGGTAAACCTGTGGCTGGGATGGGCAGCCGTACACCCTTTAAAGTGGCAGCCCCACAGACACCCTTTTTTTGGGGGTTCCCTCCCACCCCGGGGTAAGTGGCAGCCTCAGAACCGTGGGTAACAGGAAGCCCTCAAGGGCCCCCCCTTGTTTTGGAAGCCCCGAAGCCTGTGAGGCCCTCACGCCCCCCCCTTGGTAAGGGCAGCCGTCAAAAAACCCCAGGTTACCCGTCAAAGAACCCTGTGGTAGTGGCCCGTAAGAAACCCTGTGGTAAGTGGCAGGTCCCCAAGACCCCCGGTAAGTGGCACCGTCAAGAACCCCGGATTGGCCGCGCACTTTCCCGTGGAAGGGCACTCGGCCAGACACCCTGGAAGGGTCCGGAAACCGCCGGTGGAAAAGTGGGCCGCCAAAGATCACCCGGGAAGTCCCTTTGGGGTTTGGAGTAACCCGTTAGGTGGGCCGACAAAAACCTGCGGGTAGTGTCCAGAACCGGGGAAGTTGACCTAAGCACCCTGTGGATCAAACGCCGTAAGAATTGGAAGGGCACCTAAACCCGTGGAATGTGGCACCGCTCAAGAAAACCTGTGGTAGGGCAGCCTACAGAACCCGAGGTTCGTACGTAAACCGGGAAGGTGGAAAGGGCTGGATCGGCACCCGTAAGGACACCCCGTAAGGCACGGTGGGCACCGGGTAAGGGCCCCGGAAAAGGGTACTTTAAAAACCCTTTGGGTAAGAAAGCCGAAGGCACCCCGTGAACCCCGAAGACCCCGGTAAGCCCCGGAAACCCAGGGTAAGGCACTGTGTAGACCACCGGGGTTAAAGGACCCAAAGTGTGTTAGGGTCCAACACCCCGTGTAAGTGGGCCTCCAGAACCGTGGTAAGTTTAGCCACGGGGCCCGTTAGTGGATGACAAAAACCCCCGTGGTATGTGGCACCAACACCGGGGGCCCCCGCCAGCCCTGGGAGCGCCGAGCGGAATGGTCATGGCAAAAAACCCCCTTTGGAAATTTGGAAGTCACAGACCCCGGGGAGTGGCCGTAACGAACCCTTTGGGAGTGGGAACCGTCACGAATTTGGTGGGTTTAAGGGCACCGCCAACACCGTGGAGGAACCCTCAAGGGGGCCCTTGTTTGTGGCAGCAGGGTAAGACACCTGTGGCAACCACGACACCTGTGTGTGGAAACCTCCAAACCGTGGTAAGTGGCACCCCGCCCCCAAGCACCCGTTGAGTGGGCAGCCGTCACAGCACCCGGGAAAGTGGTACCCGCAAACCCCCTGGGTAGTGGACCTACCAAAGTGTGGTAAGTGGGGGCCACAGACCCCGTGGAATGGGCACGCACCACCCGGGTAAGTGGCAGCCAAACAGAACCCCGTGGTAGTAGGCACCGAAAGAACTTTGGGTTAAGTGGGGCGACAGACCCCTGTGGTAATGGCTCCAAGACCCTGGCGGCCCCCCCAAAGACACCCCTGTGGGTCCCCCCCGGTTCACGCCCCTGTTGTCCGAAAGGACACCCGTGATGGACCCGTAAGTCACCCTGTGGTAAGGGCACCGCCACGACCCCTGTGGTAGGCCCGCCACCCCGTGGTAGGCACCACAGCCCCCGTGGAAAGGGCACCCCACAGACAAGGTAGTGGAGGCCGCTCACCTGGACCCAGGGTAAGTGGATGCGTCAGACACCTGTTTTGTGGCAGTGTCACCACCGGGGTAAGTGGGCGCCGCACAGACACCCCTGGTATGGGGGCCTTTCCAAGACACCGTGGTAAGGGCCCGCACGCACCCTTGAAATGTGGCAGCCGTCACAGACACCGTGGAAGTGCAGCCGTCACGACACCAATTGGGACCCTCACGAACCCTGGGTAATACCTTCAGTCCACTATTGGTTAAATGGGCGGGCCAGCAGGGGAACTGGGGTGGCCCTAAAGACACCCTTGGAAGGGCAGCGTACAGACCCGGGTAGGGCGCCCGTCACACACCGTGGTAAGTTGTCCCCCAAACACCGTGGAAAGTGGCCGGCCGTCACAGACACCCGGTGTGGGGTCACCAAGACACCCTGGTAAGTGGCCCTCACAAACCTGGTAAGGGGCCCAAACACCCCCTTCCCGGTACAGAAAACCACTTGGTAAGTGGCCCGTACAGGACACCCCGCTGGTAATGGCCCGGTCAAGACACCCGGGTAAGTGGCCCCGTCAAGACCCCCTGTAGCGCCCCTGAAACCGGGTAAGGGCAGCCCCAAAACACCCCTGGTTAAGTGGCACCAACCCAACCCGTGGTAAGGGGGATGTCAAAACACCCTTGGTGTGGCCACCGTCACAAACCCCTTGGGTAAGTGCAGCCGTCAAAACCCACCCGGGTGTGGGTTCCCCAGACCCCCCGGGTGTGCGCCGCACAGACCCGTGGTAGTGGCACCCAGACACCCCGTGGTAAGTGGTACTCAAAGACACCGGGGTTTTAAGTGGCCGCACAGACACCCCTGGAGTGTCATCACAACACCGTGTGGTAAGTGGTCCGACAACACCCTGTGGTAAGTGGTAACAAAACCTGGAAGGGCCCGCAAACCCCCTGTGGTAAGTGGACCCGTTCACGGGCCCCCTTGTTAAGGCCGGTAAGCCCAAAGGAAGTTAGGCCCTCACAGACCCCTGGGGAGGTGGCACGTAAAGGCACCGTGAAAGTGGCAAGGCCGTTAAAGGAAAACCCCTGTGGTAGGGGGGGCAGCCGTCACAGAAACCTGTGGTAAGTGGACCTTCACGACACCCGTGGAAGTGACCATCACGAACCGGTGGTTAGTGGTCTCCGCCCTCGAACCCCGTGGAAGTGGAGCCGTACAACACCGGGTAGTGGTTGTGGACCCTGAAGTGGTCTGCCGTCACGCACCCGTGGTAAGTGGCAGCCGTCACGACCCCGTGGTAGTGGAAAGCCGTCACAGACACCCGTTTTAAGTGGTCCCCGTCACAGACACCGTGTGGTAAGGGGACCGCACAGACACCCTTGGTAAGTGGAAACCGTCACAGACACCCGTGGTAAGTGGCAGCCGTCACAGACACCCGTGGTAAGTGGTACCGTCAAAGACACCTGTGGTATGGGGAGCCGTCACAGACCCCCTGTGGTAAGTGGCAGCCGTCACGGGACACCCTGGGAAAGTGGTACCATCACAGCACCTGTGGTAAGTGGACCGGGAAAAGACACCCCTTGGTAGGTAAGCCGTCAACAGACACCCGTGGTAAAGTGGCACCTCAAAGACACCCTGGGAAATGTACCCGTCACAGAAAACCCTGTGGTAAGTGGACCCGTCACAGACCCCTGTGGTATGTGGCAGCCGTCAAGGACACCTGTGGTAAGTGGAAGCCGTCACAGACACCCATGGTAATTTGGTACCGTAACAGACTCCCGGGGTTAATTTGGACCGTAAGAACCCCTGGGGTATGTGGCAGCCGTCACAGACCCCCTGTGGTAAGTGGCAGCGTCACAGACACCCGGGTAAGTGGACCGTCACAGACCTGTGGTAAGTGCATCGTCACAGACACCCTGCGGTAAGTGGACGTCACAGACACCCATGGTAAGTGGCCCGTACAGACCCCGTGGAAGTGGCAGCGTCAAAGGCACCCGTGGTAGTGGCGGGCCGTCACAGACCCCGTGGAAAGTGGTACCGTCAAAGACACCGTGGTAGTGGCAGCCGTCACAGACACCCGTGGTAGTGGCAGCCGTCACACACACCTTGTATGTGGCAGCCTCACAGACACCCTGGGGAAGTGGCAGCCGTCACAGACACCGTGTAAGTGCACCCGTCACAGAAACCCGTGGTAGGGGCCCAGCCTCACAGACCCCGTGGTAAGTGGAACCGTCAAGACACCCGGGGTTTAGTGGCAGCCGTCACAGACACCCCGTGGTAAGTGGCAGCCGTCTCACAGAACACCTGTGGTAAGTGGACCTTTCACAGACACCCGTGGGTAAGTGGACCTCCAGACCCCTTGTGGAAAGTGGAACCGTAAAAGACACCGTGGTAGTGGCACCGTCACAGACACCCGTTGGTAAGTGGCAGCTCTCACAGACACCTTGGGGTATTGGAACCTCCAAGAACCCCTTTGTGGTAGTGGCAGCCGTCACGGGAAAAACTGTGGAAAGTGGAACGTCACAGCACCCTGGGGAAATGGGACCGTCACAGAACCCCGTGGAGTGGAAACCTCACGACCCCGTGGTAAGTGGCAGCCGTCACAGACACCCGTGGTAAGTGGCAGCCGTCAAGACACCCCTGGTAAGTGGCAGCCGTACAGAACCCGTGGTAAGTGGCAGCCGTCAAGGACACCCCGTGGAAGTGGCAGCGTCACAGACACCCTGTGGTTGTGGCAGCCGTCACAGACACCCGTGGTAAGTGGCAGCGTCACAGACACCTGTGGTAAGTAGGCAGCCGTCACGACACCCCTGGTAGTGGTACCGTCAAGAACCCTGTGGTATGTGGCAGCGTCACAGTCCCCCTGTGGTAAGTGGCAGCCGCCACAGACACCCTGTGGTATGTGGCACCTCACAAAAACACCCTGTGGTAATTTTCCAGCCCGTCACAGACACCCTTGGAAAGTGGCCCCCCGGGTCACAGACCCCCTGTGGTATGTGGCAGCCGTCACAGACACCCGTGGTAAGGGGGCAGCCGTCACAGACACCCGTGGTAATTTACAGCCGTCACAGACCCGTGGTAAGTGGTCCCTCAAGACCCCCCGTGTATGTGGCAGCGTCACAGACAACCGTGGAAAGTGGCAGCCGTCACAGACACCCGTGGTAAGTGGCCCGTCAAAGAACCCGTGGAAAGTGGCAGCCGTCACAGACACCCGTGGTAAGTGGCAGCCGCCACGACACCCGTGGTAAGTGGCCCTCACAGACACTTGGGTAAGTGGACCCTTTCACAGCCCACCCTGGAAAGTGGAGCCGTCACAGAACCTGTGGAAGTGGCACCGTCACAGCACCTTGGTATTTTGCGCCGTCACAGACACCCCTGGTAAGTGGAGCCGTAACAACATCCCCGTGGTAAGTGGACCCTCTAAAGACCCTGTGGTATGTGGCAGCCGTCACAGACACCCTGTGGGTAAGTGGCAGCCGCAAGACCCCCGTGGTAAGTGGCAGCCGTCACAGACCCGTGGTAAGTGGACCCGTCACAGACCCCCTGTGGTAAGGGGTCCGGCAAGCCCTGGGGGCCGGTCACAGACACCCGTGGTAAAGGGGCACCCGTCACAGACACCCGTGGAAATGTGGCCCGTCAAAGACACCCTGTGGTATGTGGCAGCCGTCACAAGACACCCGTGGTAGTGGCAGCCGCACAGACACCCTGGGTAAGTGGACCGTCACAGACACTGTGGTAAGTGGTCCCCCTCAAGACACCCTTTTGGTAGTAACACCATCACACACCCCCTGTGGTAAGTGGGACGTCACGGGACACCCTTGGAAAGGGGACAGCCGTCAAGACACCCGTGGAAAGTGGAGCCGTCACAGACACCCTGGGTAAGTGGTACCCGATCAAGGCCCCTCACAAGCCTGGTAGTGGCAGCCGTCACGGGACACCCTGGGTAGTGGCCACCCGTCACGACACCCTGTGGTATGTGGTACCGTCACAAACTCCTGTGGTAAGTGGTCATCGTCCAGACCCCCCGTGGTAAGTGGCAGCGTCACAGACACCCCTGGAAAAGTGGCAGCCTTTAACAGACACCCGGTGGTAAGTGGTACCGTCAAAGCACCCTTTGGTAGGGGTACCCTCCAGACACCTGTGGTAAGTGGTCCGGGCCACAGACACCCGTGGTAAGTGGCCCTCACGGGACACCGTGGTAAGTGACCTTAACAGACACCCCTTTGGGTAAGTGGCAGCCCTCACAGACCCCCCGTGGTAAGTGGCAGCCGTCAAACCACCCTTGTAAGGGGGCACCGTCACAGAACCCGTGGTAAGTGGTAACTCACAGGACCCCGGTGGTAAGTGGTACTTGGCACAGACACCCCTTGGTAAGTGGCAGCCGTCACAGACACCCTGTGGTAAGTGGCAGCCGTCACAGACACCCTGTGGTATGTGGCAGCCGTCACAGACACCCTGTGGTAAGTGGCAGCCGTCACAGACACCCCGTGGTAAGTGGTACCCGTCAAAGACACCCTGTGGTATGTGGCAGCCGTCACAGACACCCTGTGGTAAGTGGCAGCCCTCACAGACACCTTGTGGTATGTGGCAACCATCACAGACACCCTGTGGTAAGTGGCAGCCGTCACAGACACCCTGTGGTAAGTGGCAGCCGTCACAGACACACTGCGGTAAGTGGTACCCGTCACAGACCCCCTGTGGTAAGTGGAACCTGTCACAGACGCCCTGTGGTAAGTGGCAGCCGTCACAGACACCCTGTGGTAAGTGGCAGCCGTCACAGACACCCCATGGTAAGTGGCAGCCGTAACAGACATCCCGTGGTAAGTGGCAGCCGTCAAAGACACCCTGTGGTATGTGGCAGTCGTAAGACATCCTGTGGTAAGTGGCAGCCGTCACAGACACCCTGTGGTAAGTGGCAGCCGTCACAGACACCCTGTGGTAAGTGGCAGCCGTCACAGACACCCCGTGGTAAGTGGTACCCGTCAAGACACCCTGGGTAAGTGGTACCCGTCACAGCACCTTTGGTAAGGGGGCCCGTCACAGACCCCTGTGGAAGTGGCACCGTCACAGGACACCCTGTGGTAAGTTTCAGCCGTCACAGACACCCGGGGTAAGTGGACCCGTCAAAGCCCCTGTGGTATGTGGCAGCCTTTCACAGACACCCTGGTTGGTAAGTGGCACCCGTCACAGACCCCCCGTGGTAAGGCAGCCGTCACAGACACCCTGTGGTAAGGGGCAGCCGTAAACAGGGGCCCCCTCAAACCGTGGTATGTGGCAGCCGTCACAGACCCCCTTGTGTTGTGGCGCCGTCACAGACACCCGTGGTAAGTGGCAGCCGTCACAGACACCCTTGGTAAGTGGCCCCGTCGGAACCCTTGGTAAGTGGCACCGTCACAGACACCCTTGGTAATGGACCCGTCACAGACACCCGTGGTAAGTGGCACCTCCACAACACCGTGTGGTAAGGGACCGTCAAGACCCCCCTTGGTAAGTGCACCCGTCACAGGACACCCGGTGGTAAGTGGGACCCGTCACAGACCCCCCGTGGTAAGTGGCACCCGTCAAGACCCGTGGTATGTGGCAGCCGTCACAGACACCTCGGTGGTAAGTGGACCGTCAAGACACCCTTGTGGGTAAGTGTGGCGGGGCCGTCACAAAACACCCTTTGGTAAGTGGACCCGTCCAGACACCTGGGTAAGTGGCACCGTCACAGACACCTGTGGTAAGGGGTTACCCGTCACAGACCCCGTGATAAGGGACCATCACAGACACGTGTGGTAAGTGGCCGCACAGACACCCTGGTAGTGGACCCTAACAGACACCCGTTTGGGGGTTAAACATGGTATTGGGCCAACAGACACCCTTGGTAAGTGGCACCGTCACAGACCCCCTGTGGTAAGTGGTACCTCACAACACCGTGGGTAAGGGGTTTCCCCGGCACAGACACCCTTGGTAAGTGGCAGCCTCAAGACACCCGTGGTAAGTGGACCTCACAAACCCTTGGTAAGTGGACCCGTCACAGACACCCGTGGTAAGTGGTACCCATCCCAGACCCCGTTTGGTAAGTGGTACTGGCACAGACACCCTTGGTAAGTGGACCTGTAAGACACCCGGGTAAGTGGCACGTCACAGACACCCTGTGGTAAGTGGACCGTCACAGACCCTGTGTAATGTGCCAGCGTCACAGACCCTTGGAAAGTGGCCGTCACAGACACCCGGTAAGTGGACCCGTACGGGCACCCGTGGTATGTGGAAAACCGTCAAAAACCCCCTGTGGTAAGGGGGCCCGTCACAGACAACCCTTTTTGGGAAAAGTGGTACCTTCACAGAACCCCCGTGGTAAGTGGTACCTCACAACCCTTGGTAAGTGGACTGTCCAGACCCCCCTGGAAAATGCACCCGCCCAAAACCCCGTGGTAAGGGGTACCCTTAAAGACCCCTGGGTAGTGGCGCGTACAGACACCCTGTGGTAAGTGGCCCCGTCCCCGACCCCCGGGGGAAAGTGGCAGCCGTCACAGCCCCGGTTGGTAGGCCGCCTTTTCAACGACCCCCTTTGGAAAGTGGAAAACCGTCACAAAACCCCGTGGTAAGTGGCACCCGTCAAGACACCGTGGTAAGTGGACCCTTTTCAAAGACACCCCGGGGTATGTGGCAGCCGTCACAGCACCGTGGAAAGTGGCCCCCGCACAGAACCCTGGGTTTAAGGGCCAGCACGCACGGGAACCCCGGGTGTGGTAAGTGAAAGCCGTCACAGACACCCCGTGGAAAGGGGCCCCCAAAAAACCCCACCCGCCCAAAACCCTGGGTAAGTGGCCCCGTCCCCGAACCGTGGTATGGGGCAGCCGTCAAGACCCCCGTGGTAAGGGGAAGCCGTCCAGCACCCGGGTAATGGTCCCAGCAAGACCCTGTGGTATTTTGTACCGTACGGGACCCCTGTGTAATGGCACCGTCACAGCCCCTTTTGTGGAAAGGGGCCCGTCCAGACACCTGGGTAAGGGGCAGTCCAGACCCCGTGGTAAGTGGTACCGTCAAGCACCCTGTGGAAAATTGGCAGCCGTCACAGAAACCCCGGGTAAGTGGAGCCGTACAGACACCCCGTGGAAGTGCAGCGTAAAAGGGGCACCCTGGGGGTTTGTGCGCCGTCACAACCCCCCTGTGTAAGTGGACCCGTCACAAAACCCCCCGTGTAAGTGGACCGTCAAGCCCCCCTGGTAAGTTGACCGTCCAGACCCCCGTGAAGTGGCCCCCTCACGGGAACCCTGTGGTAGTGGCACCCGTCACGCACCTTGTAAGTGCAGCCTCAGAACCCCCGTGGAAAGTGGCCCCGTCAAGACGCCCGTGGTAAGTGGCAAAAGCCCCTTTTGGGTCCCGTCACGACACCGTGGTAATGGCAGCCGTCAAGACCCCTGTGTTGGGGAAAAGCCGTCACGCACCCCGTGGTAGGGACCCCGTAAACCTTGTAAAGTAAAAACCCGTAAGCCCCCCTGTGGTATGTGGCCCGTCACAGACCCCCTGTGGTAAGTGGCACCCTTCACAGACACCTTGTGGTATGGGGGCCCTTAAAAACACCCTGTGGAAAGTGGCACCCGTCACAGCACCCGTGGAAGTGGCAGCGTCACAAAAAACCCGGGAATGGTCCGTCACAAAACCCCCTGTGGAAGTGGAACCTTTCCCCGACCCCGTGGTAAGTGGCGCCGTACAGACCCCCGTGGTAAGTGGCAGCCGTCACAGCCCCCCTTGTGGGGGGCCCCAAAAACAAAAACCCCGTGGTAAGGGGCCCCCAAACACCCCACACCCAAAAACCCCTGTGGTAAGTGGACGTCACAGACACCTGTAATTTGCAGGCCGTCACAGCACCCGTGGTAAGTGCGCGTCCCAGACCCCCCCTGGTATGGTCCCCGTCAAGCACCCTGTTTTTGTGGGGGGTCACAGCCCCCTGTGGAAAGTGGCAGCCGTCACAGACAACCCTGGGTTTGGCGCCGTCAAAAACCCCTGTGGTAATTTTCACCCGTCCAGACCCCCCGGGGAAGTGGCACCCGTACGCACTTTTTTTTGTGGACCGTCACAACCCCCCGTGGTAAGGGACCTCACAGACACCCGTGGTAAGGGGTTCAGGCACAGACCCCCCTTGGAAAGTGGACCGCACAGCACCCCGTGTATGTGGACCTCACAGAAAACCGGTTTTGGGGGTAAGCCCGGGGTTTTGGCACGACACCCTTGGAAGTGGCGCCGTAAAAACCCAGTGGTAAGTGGCAGCCGTCCAACCCCCTTGGTAAGTGGCCCGTCAAGACACCTGGGAAGTGGTCCCCTCAAGCCCCCCTTTGGTTGGGGGTAAAGTTTGGGGTCTTGCAAGACCCCCTTGGAATTTGCCCCGTAAAACCCCCCCAAAAGACACCCGGGGGAAAGTGGCGCCCCAAAGACCCCCCTGTGGTTGTGGCAGCCGTCCAAACCCTGTGGAAAAGTGCCCGTCAAAAGAACCCCCGTGGTAATGGCGCCGTCACGACCCCCCGGGGTAATTTGCACCCGCACAAAACCCCGTGGAAATGGAGCCGTACAGAAAAACCCGGGGGTAATGCACCCGTCACAGCCCCCCCGGGGTTTTGTGGCGCCGTCCAGACACCTTTTGGTAGTGGACCGTACAGCACCCGTGGTAAGTGGACCTCACAGACCCCCCGTGGTAAGTGGACCGGGCACAGACCCCTTGGTAAGTGGCCCCCGTACAGACAACCGTGGAAAAGTGGCACCCCACAAAACCCCGGTGGTAAGGGTCCCCGGGCAAAGAACCCCTTGGAAAGTGGAAAACCCGTCACAGACCCCCCGTGGTAAGTGGCCCGTCCAACCCCCCTTTGGTATGGCCCGTCAAACACCCGGGAATGGCAGCCGTCCACCACCCTTGGGTAAGTGGCAGCCTTCCCGACACCCGTGGTTTTGTGGCAGCCGTCACAAAACCCGTGGAAGTGGCAGCGTCAAGAACCCCGTGGTAAGTGGCAGCCGCACAGACACCCCTGTAAGTGGCAGCGTCACAGCCCCCCTGGAAAGTGGCCCCCGTAAACCCCCCTGACACCCCGTGGTTTTTAAGGGGCCGCACGGGCCCCCCTGGAAAGTGGTACCCCCCCAAAAAACCTGTTTTGGGGTACAACAACACCCTTGGAAAGTGGCAGCCCCCCAAGACACCCCGTTTTTAGTGGCAGCCTTACAAAACCCCTTGGAAGTGGGCCCGACAGACACCCGGGGGTAAGTGGACCTCACAGACACCGGTGGTTGTGGTCCCGGCACGGACCCCCCTTGGAAAGGGGCCCCGTCACAACACCCGGGGTAAGGGGAAAACCCGTCACAGACACCCGTGGTATGGGGACCCGTCAAGAACCCTGTGGAGTGGCGGGCCCGTCACAACACCCGTGGAAAGGGGCACCCCGCACAGACACCCTTGGTATGTGGCACCCGTCCAGAAACCTGTGGTAGTGGCACCCGTCACGGGCACCCGTGGTAGTGGCAGCCGTACGCCCCCGGGGAAAAAGTGGACCGCCCAAAGACCCCTGGTAAAGGGCGCCGTCACAACACCCTTGGGAAAGTGGAACCTTCACAGCCCCCCCTGTGGAAATTGGATTTTACGGGGACCCTGTGGTAAGTGGCGCCGTCCAGAACCCTGTGGAAGTGGCACCCGTCACAGACCCCCTGGAAAGTCCCGTAACAGAAAAATTTGTGGTAAGTGGAAAAACCGTCAAAGAACCTGGGGTTTTGTGGCAGCCGTCACAGATTTTTTTGGGAAGTGGCAGCGTACAAAACCCCCTTTAGTGGCCCGTAAAAGACCCTTGGTAGTGGCAGGTCACAGACCCCTGTGGAAACCCTAAATTGGGGGGCCCGTCACAGACACCCTTTTGGAAAGGGGGCCCCGTCAAGACCCCGGGGGCAAGTGGCACCGTCAAGACCCCCCGGGAAGTGGCCGTACAAAACCCCCCCGTGAAAGTGGTCCCCGTCAAAAGACCCCCTGTGGTTGGGCAGCCGTACGGGACACCTGTGGTAAGTGGCAGGTCCAGCCCCACCTTGGTTGGGCAGCCGCAAGACACCTGTGGTAGGGGCAGCCGTCACAGACCCCCCGGGGGGAGTCAGCGTCACAGAACCCTTGGTTGTGGCTCCCGTCACAGCCCCCTGTGGAAAAAATGGCAGCCGTCACAGAAAACCCCGTGGTAAGTGGCAGCCGTCACAGACCCCCTTGGTAGTGCAGCCTCAAACCCTGTGGTAAGTGGTCCCCGTCACAGACCACCGGGTAAGTGGCACCCATCACACACACCGTGGGGGAAAGTGGTATCGTCACAGCCCCCCCCTTTGTAATTGACCCCCGTCACAAAACCCCCCGGGGGGTAAGTGGCAGCCGTACAGAAAACCCGTGGTAAGGGTCCCCGTCAAGCCCCCTTTGGGGTATGTGGCAGCCGTCCAGACACCTGTGGTAAGTGGCACCCTTAAGACCCCCTGTGGTAGTGGCGCCGCCCAAAAACCCCCCGTGGTAAGGGCAGCCGTCCCGGGAACCCCCGTGGTAAGTGGCACCCGAAAGCCCCCCTGTGGAAAAGTGTTCCCCGTCACGACCCCCCGTGGTAAGCGGTACCCATCACAAAATTTTTGGTGGAAAGTGGTACTGGCACAGACACCCTGGAAAGGGGCCCCCATCACAGACACCGGTGGTAAGGTACCCACAGACCCCCCTTGGTAAGTGGACCGCACGACACCCGTGGAAGGGGTCCCATCACAACACCTTTGTGGAAGGGGTATTTGGCACGGGACACCCGGGTAATGGCAGCCGTCACAGACACCCGTGGTAAGTGCGCCGCACAAACATTTGGTTTAAGGGGACCCGTCACAACACCTGTGGTAAGTGACCCTCCAGACCCCCTTTTGGTTTTGGGTGGTACGGGCAAAAACCCCCCTTGGGTAGTGGCGCCGTCACAGACCCCCCGGGGAAAGTGGCGCCGTACGACCCCCTGTGGAAAGGGGCAGCCTACAAAACCCCCTGTGGAAGTGGCAGCGTCACAGACCCCCGGGGGAAAGTGGCAGCCGTCCAGACACCCCTGGAAAAAAAAAGGGACCGTCACAGCACCCGGGGGTTTGTGGAAAAGTCCAGAACCCTGTGGAAGGGGCCCGTCACAGACACCGTGGAAGGGTACCCTCACAGCACCGTGTGGTAAGTGGTACTCGACAACACCCTTGGTAAGTGGACTCACAGACCCCTGGTAAGTGTACTACAGACACCCCGGGGTTTAATTGGGGCCCTTAAAGACACCCGTGGAAAGGGGCAGCCGTCAAAACACCTGTGGTAAGGGGGCACCGTCACAACCCCCTGTGGTAGTGGCAGCCGTCCAGCACCCGTTTTTGTGGCCGTCAAAAAACCCGGGAAGTGGCGCCGTACGACCCCCGGGGTAAGTGGCACCCGTAAAAGACACCCTGGGGTTTTGGGGCCAGCCGTCACAGACCCCCCGTGTAGTGGGCGTCCAGCAACCCCGTGGAAAGTGGCAGCCCCACAGACCCCCGGGGTTAAATTGGACCGTCCAGACCCCCCGTGGTAAGTGCAGGGTCACAGACCCCCGTTAAGTGGCAGCGTCCAGACACCCGTGGTAAGTGGAAACCCGTCCCCGAACTTTGGTAGTGCACCGTCACAGCCCCGTGGAGTGGCAGCGTCCAGAACCCGTGGTAAGTGGTACCCGTCAAAGACACCCTGTGGTATGTGGCAGCCGTCACAGACACCCTGTGGTAAGTGGCAGCCGTCACAGACACCCTGTGGTATGTGGCTGCCGTCAAGAGACACCTGTGGTAAGTGGCGCCGTCACAGACACCCCGTGGTAAGTGACAACCGTCACAGACACCCTGTGGTATGTGGCTGCCGTCACAGACACCCTGTGGTAAGTGGCAGCCGTCACAGACACCCCGTGGTAAGTGGCAGCCGTCACAGACACCCTGTGGTAAGTGGCAGCCGTCACAGACACCCTGTGGTAAGTGGCAGCCGTCACAGACACACCGTGGTAAGTGGCACCCATCACAGACACCGTGTGGTAAGTGGTACTCGTCACAGACACCCCTTGGTAAGTGACAGCCGTCACAGACACCCCGTGGTAAGTGGCAGCCGTCACAGACACCCCGTGGTAAGTGGTACCCGTCAAAGACACCCTGTGGTATGTGGCAGCCGTCACAGACACCCTGTGGTAAGTGGCAGCCGTCACAGACACCCTGTGGTATGTGGCAGCCGTCACAGACACCCTGTGGTAAGTGGCAGCCGTCACAGACACCCCGTGGTAAGTGGCAGCCGTCACAGACACCCCGTGGTAAGTGGCAGCCGTCACAGACACCCTGTGGTAAGTGGTACCCGTCACAGACACCCCGTGGTAAGCGGTACCCATCACAGACATCGTGTGGTAAGTGGTACTCGGCACAGACATCCCGTGGTAAGTGGTACCCATCACAGACACCTGGGGTAATTTGGGGTAC
>NC_069442.1:37922961-37965913 GCF_026875155.1 Cherax quadricarinatus | reverse complement strand
TCCCGTTTGTTTGACTGACCCAGATACCACAGCTTCATAATGATTTGAATGGTTTATTTACTGCAATTCTACTAGCAACCTCTTGAATATTCTATTAATAACCTGCTAGGTGGTGCACAACGAAACCGTTTGAAACCAGTCCAGGGTTCGGACCAGTCAAGGGTTCGGACCAGTCAAGGGTTCGGACCAAGGGTTCGGACCAGTCTATCTGATCTGATCAGTGGGTCACTTATTTAAAACATACTGGTCGGTGATTTGAGCTAACACATGAAGGATCTACTGGAAATTATCTACCCGAGTAATATGTGATTTGATTGATACAAAAGTATAACTTGCGTGTTGAAGAGCCGGTGACTGCTGGCACTCCTACAATGACGAACGGTCGAGCCTCCACCTTTGTTTATCAATCGCTGTATCTAGCTTCTCTATTTTTTTTTTTTTTTTTCTTTCCGTCTCCACCACAATAAATGCTATATTATCACTATAGAGCTTCTAACTGTAAATCTATGGAAAGTCTTTCTCAATTGATCTCCTGCATGAGGATTTCTATAATAATTTACCAGAAGACTTGCATAGGCATTTGATTAGTTGCCCCATAGTAAATATACTAGAAACAGCCTCGCTCGCCGATAATTATGAAATATCTCAACAATTGATTGGCGAAACAAAAAGTAAGGAAAAAGTGGCTAAATATGCCAATAAGAAAGGACGATCCAATCTAACAGAGATGCGTTGCCCGAGTTATGGCCAACACCGGAGAAGAATTAATCATTATAGGTTCAGGACACGAACTAACAGTAGTAATGTTATTACCCAGTAATAACACTGCATCTTTCATGGGGAATCCTTTTGAGACACCTACAGTCAAGTACCCAGTGTAATATTTGCACTGTACATAAATTTTATGCAAAGGAACAGAATATATAGCTCCTCCAAATGCTTCCAATAAAACAGAGGAATTCAAAGAAGTATTCTCCAAAAGGGGTAATATTCCTTCTCTTACAAGTGAGCAATATGCTCCAGTATCTCTAAAGGTCTTTACTTTAGTTGTTTCTGAGTTTTCCTGAAGGGAAAATAAGACTTTTGCAATAATAAAGGGGCCATACCTTTTTCTACTTCTCTAGGGGACATGTTACTAGGGATATTAGAGATTTTCCAATGGGTTGGGTTTATGGGGCAGTTTGGACTGATGTGACCTACTTATTGCACCTGAAGCAGACGACAGGCTTGCCCTTTACTCCCTGTTGACGTTGCAAATGGTGCCGTTCTGGCTGGTGTCTCTCTGGATACTGTTGTCTAGATGCACCATGAGTAGTTTGCCTCTCCGCAGGTGGACCATATGTTGAGAAGCGTGGCTCACCAGGTGACTTGGTTGGCTGACGTAGATGTTCTCCCTCCGGCTGGCACTTCATTCTCCAAGGTTGACGATCTCTGCTCATGCCAGGCTGTTGAAAAGAGAGACGGGACCGCTCGGACAAGGAGCGGTTAGTTTCAAAGGTATCAGCCAACCTGGCTGCCTCCAATGCAGTGGTTAAGTCACGATCCTGCAGAAAGACGCGAACCTCTGGTCCCACAGACTCCAGCAGGTTATCAATCAGAATAAGCTGCACCAGCTCCTCAAAGGTAGAGACACCACTTGCTTTATACCAGCTGGTAAAAGCTTTGGTTTGCTGTCTCACAAAGTCCACCAGGGATTGACCAAGCTGTCGTCTGCCCAATTTGAAACTCTTGCGGTATTTGGCTGGGATACACATATATGCTCCCAACACTGTGGTCTTCACTACTTGATAATCAGAAAATTCAACGTCATTTAATACTGACGTGAATTCTTGTGCCTTACCCAATAATGCTGTATGAACCAACGATGCCCAATGCTGTTCCGGCCACCTCAAGGCTCGAGCCTGATTTTCGAAGCTTTCGAAAAATTGCTCTGGTTCGGCCTCATTGAAGCGGGGAACAAACTGTACTGCTTTCTGTAAAACTAAAATTATTTACAGAATGCGAAAACTGCCTCCTTTCTCTTTCCCTATCAAATTCTTCCCTTGCGAATGCTCTCTGTTCCCTAGTTTGCTCAAGATTGATTTTTGCCAGCTCAAGTGCCAACGACGCTGATTCACCCTGAGATAACCCAGCTGCACTATACTGACCATTTTGCTCCGTAGGTGTATCATCTTCCTCCTGCGAGAACATAGGAGTTTTTGCCCTAGCTCCCGTAGAGGGAGGAGTCTGATGTGCCATCTCTTCTTCTATAAGTTTGTCAGCAATCAGTGAACGCAGTTGCACAGCTGTGAGAGTGCGTTTGTATGTAATGCCAATGGAACGAGCAATTTGCCAACAACGCTGTAGGGACAATTTAGGTAGGTTATGCAAAGTATATGCCGACACCAGACGTCTGACTCGTCTAGGTGGCATAAGTTATTCGCTATGCACAGTACGATTGCAGAATACCCCAACGTAACACGTTACTTTGCAGAACACACTTAGCTATGCACAGTACGATTGCAGAATACGCATACAAGCAAAGCTGACTGCAAAATTCTCCACACCGACAGGCTAGTAACAACTGACACGCAAACTTTGTAAAGCAATGCCAGACAGCAAGCTGCACAATGTTCCTGCTACGAGCTTCACCCTAAGCTCAACCGTTTCTCTAAGTCCAGCTCCAGCTCTCGGACAGGCTACCCATATTACAACCCAGGTTTCCAAATGGCCTGTTACCCTGGGTTGAATATGGGAGCAAATAAACACAGTAGAAAAAGTTTAGACTTATATTATCCTTCACCAATTTATAACAGCAATATGTACACTATGTACAGTGATAAGTATAGTGCACTCCACGGTAAGCAAAGCAGAAATAGAAGCCACAAGATAGCAGACCGTGCTTCAACCAGCTCAAGAATGGGAATGACAAGGGCAGACAGGAGAGCGGTACCCACATAACCTCTGCGATTGCCAAAACCATCTTCTTATTGGCTAGAACCTGGTCACTAGTTGAACGACGGGGCCCCATCATCAACTCTTAGCAACCTGGTTCGCTGGTTGGGGGAAATAGCCTGTAAATGAGGGTGTGTACATGCGCCGAATAAAGGTTACGTACTCTTTGCATGCCACACTTGCTATTGACTTCAGAGGCCTTAATGCTATAACTCGGTGGGATGCTGAGCCTATGCCCTTAATAGATAGCAATCTACACAAATTTTATGACTCTTCCTTCTTTTCAGAGATTGATATTGCACAGGCATATCATCAAGTAATGGTAGATCCTTCTTCTAAGCAGTACACCGCTTTTCCTACACACCAAGGATTGATGCAGTATAGAACTATGCCCTTCGGTTTGGTAACTGCCTGTGCTACCTACGTGAGACTGATGAGAAAGGTCTTGGGTAATATGCCAAATGTTTCAGTTTATTTTGATAACATTTAAGTAATGACATCTACGTGGGGCGAACATATCCAAACCTTAACATCAGTTTTGCGTAGGTTACGCTCACATGGCCTCACTGCCAAGCCGAAGAAATGCTTCCTTGGGTATAACAAGATTCGATATCTTGGACTGATACTTTCTAATAACTCTCTGCAGCCTCTCCCCAGTAAGATCAAAGCTTTATTAGAATTTAAATTCCCCAAAACCAAGAAACTCATGCGTAGCTTTCTTGGTTCTGTAAATTTTTATGCACGGTTTATCCCGAATCTTGCTGATCTTACAGGCATCTTATCTGACTTCCTTAAAAAGTCTGTGAAGGAACCTCTTGAACTTTCCGACATTGCTCGGAAAAGTTTAATGAGATTAAAAGTATCTTTTCGAAAGACCCTATACTTAAGATTCCAGATATTAATAAAACATTTTGTTTGAGAACTGATGCCTCCAATACTGGCTTAGGTGCGGTGTTACTACAATACCATGATGGTACTCCCTTCCCTGTATGCTTCCTAAGCCAGAAACTCCTTCCCGCAGAAACAAGATACTCCACAATAGAAAAGGAATGTTTAGCCCTTGTGTGGGTATCTCCAAACTTAAATTTTATTTGTTGGGAAAAGAATTCATTTTAGAAACGGACCACAAACCTTTGATATACTTAGAAACTTTTAAGGAACCAACAGTCGCCTCTTGAGGTGGACATTGGCACTCCAGGCTTTTAAGTTCCATATTGTGTATATCAATGGTTCATCCAATTATTTCTCTGACTGGTTAAGTCGTGACAGTCAGTAGAAGATTTGTTGCCTTACGCGACTTCAACATGGTAGAACTTTTTCCTCGCCTATTCTTCTTATACTCCTTGACTATAAGTCTTGGTATGGGGGAGTGTGAGGGAAAAGTTCAATAGATAGGTGTAGAGGGAATATATATAGTAACAGTAGTTTCACTACCGGCTACTAGTTAAGGTAGGGTAAGTCAATCTCCCGTTTTTCCCGCCTTTTTTCCCCCTCCCTGAAATTGATAGTTTGTCTGCCGGCTACTTGTTTAGATAGGGTCAGTCTAGCTCCCGCTATCCCTTCCCCTCCCTCTTCCCCCCCCCCCGAAAGGTGACGTGTGGGGCTCTGGTTGAACAGTAAATCACTAGACTCACAGCTCCCAACTCTACTGTAAGTACATGCCTGCCTTGTATTCTAGTGGATTTATTGGTTAAAAGCTTTACTTTTGACCAATAATAAACTTAGTCCTTTTAGTCTTGCTCTAGGTTGACTGTTGTAATAATCACCACGTCTTTTGAATATTGTACACTACCATGAAGAGTGATTATTTAAGCAGTGGGTAACCTGTATCTTTCCAGCTTGGATGTCAGAGAGGGTCACCTGGCAATCAACGAGTAGAACGGATGGAGAAGGACTAACGTCCAGAGACTTCGCCAATTTGATCTCACTACCTGTGCACCTGTATGAAATTACAGGACGTAACTCCACAGCATTGCAGCGGTAAAGAACCTGCTTTCCTGTCTTCGGGATAGAATACTCACTGGTATACTGTGAAGAACTAGCCAGTGGATGGTCACCAACACCTGCGACCCCCCCCCTATCATCAGCAACGGCTACGGTTTCAACAACAGTGTCACCAACACCAGACACCATTGTAGATATTAGTGTTGAGTTCAAATGTTATTTTATTCATTTCATTTTTCATTTTTCTTTCAAATAGGATATACCTTTCATGTTTTGTTGTTTTATGTTTGATTTAATAAATAGTGTTTATCTTTGTGAATTATTATTTCTTTTTCTATTCATTAATTTTCCTGAGGAGGAGCCAGCCTGAGTAATACTGTCTGAAGTTGTTACAGGGCTGAGTAAGCCTTCACAAGGAGATAATATAACGACACATCAGCAGATCCAACACAAAAGTCACAAAACTCCCATACTACTGAATCCAAGATCAGCATAAGAAAATCCCCGACTGTGATAATACACAGATACCAGTACAAATTAGGCCAGAAGCTACAGCTCAGGACCTGAGTTGCTCGGAGTGTCTATGCGACACACAACCTCAGTACAACGTCGAAAATCACTAAGTCTATACAATGTTCTGTGAACAGAATTCTACAGAACCAACAACAAGAAAGCAACAGAGACAATCTTCCAACAAGGGCTAATAAGGGAGAGTTAGGCACGTCTTGTCAGGAATGCATCCAACAACCAAGAGAGTCTAGCCCAGACTGACTACTTCAGGCGAGGTGTGAACACCCCCCCCCCTCGATCACGTGATAGCTCCATGGACAGTTGCTGCCCAGCAACACAGAAGCCGACAGAGTAACGAACCACGAGCGATAATTACAGTAGTTAGACAATCAAGACTTGAACTATGAGCACATAATAATAATATATGAATGTTACATCCTACCTAATAATATAGTTAGTTTAATATGTTTATTATGCACCCCATACCCATCCTGTGGGTGGTAGTCAAAAGATTACAGAGGTACATAATTGGTCCAGGGACTGGACTCCAAAGTTTTGATAGCTGAGCAAGTTACAAAGGTAATGAACTAGATCTGGTCATAATCATGACCAAGTTACAAAGGTAATGAGCTCCAGGTTGAGCTGGTCACACTCATGAATAATTGCAAAGGTAATGAATCATAAACACATTAATCATGAGAATTTACAAAGGTAATGAGCTCCAGGTAGAGCTGGTCACAATCATGACAAGTTTCAAAGGTAATGAATGATAAACACGTTATGACATGATTACAATCATAGACAAATTACAGAG
This sequence comes from Cherax quadricarinatus, assembly GCF_026875155.1. NCBI lineage: Eukaryota > Metazoa > Arthropoda > Malacostraca > Decapoda > Parastacidae > Cherax > Cherax quadricarinatus. Next base: position 37,959,711 of record NC_069442.1, on the reverse strand, counting down.
AAATGAGCAGTTAACAAACATAGTAGGGAATTCATCCATTGCCCCAACAACAGATGTTGCTAGGTGCCTGTCTCTCCTCGGCAGACAGCCATTGCAAACAGCAGCAAGTTGCCCCGGGATCTGCTGCTTGCACGAGCACCATCGACCCTCCCCAAGAGGTCCAAGAAGCCAGTGACTCCGTTAGCAGCCCGATGGAGAGCTGTTCTAGGGACATGTCAGCGTCCTGGTGGACGCCTAATAATATAAAGCAATATATTTACGATTTAGCTATTACCGCAAATATAAGCAATATAAAATTATATGAAAAGGTAATATACACTATACACATATACATAATATACATCATATACATTGTGACCCATTCAGGGGTCACAACACACCACAAGCTGGACCATCCACCACAGGCTGGACCATCCACCACAGCCTGGACCATCCATCACAAGCTGGACCATCCACCACAAGCTGGACCATCCACCACAGGCTGGACCATCCACCACATGCTGGACCATTCACCACAGGCTGAATCATCCACCACAGGCTGGACCATCCACCACAGGCTGGACCATCCACCACAGGCTGGACCATCCACCACATGCTGGACCATTCACCACAGGCTGAATCATCCACCACAGGCTGGACCATCCACCACAGCACAGACTGGACCATCTATCACAGCCTGGACCATCCATCACAAGCTGGACCATTCACCACAGGCTGAATCATCCACCACAGGCTGGACCATCCACCACAGCACAGACTGGACCATCCATCACAGACTGGACCATCCACCACAAGCTGGACCATCCACCACAGGCTGGACCATCCATCACAAGCTGGACCATCCACCACAAGCTGGATCATCCACCACAGGCTGGACCATCCACCACATGCTGGACCATTCACCACAGGCTGGATCATCCACCACAGGCTGGACCATCCACCACAGGCTGGACCATCCACCACAGCACAGACTGGACCATCCATCACAGACTGGACCATCCACCACAAGCTGGACCATCCACCACAAGCTGGACCATCCACCACAGGCTGGACCATCCACCACAGGCTGGACCATCCACCACAAGCTGAACCATCCACCACAGGCTGGACCATCCACCACAAGCTGGACCATCCACCACAAGCTGGACCATCCACCACAGGCTGGACCATCTACCACAAGCTGGACCATCCACCACAAGCTGGACCATCCACCACAGGCTGGACCATCCACCACAGGCTGGATCATCCACCAGTGGCTTGACCATCCACCATAGGCTGGACCATCCACCACAGGCTGGACCACCCACCACAGATTGAACCATCCACCACAGGCTGGACCATCCACCACAAGCTGGACCATCCACCACAGGCTGGACCATCCACCACAGGCTGGACCATCCACCACAGGCTGGACCATCCACCTCAGGCTGGACCCTCCACCACAGGCTGGACCATCCACCACAGGCTGGACCATCCACCACAGGCTGGACCATCCACCACAGGCTGGACCATCCACAACAAGCTGGACCATCCACCACAAGCTAGACCATCCACCATAGGCTGGACCATCCACCACAGGCTGGACCATCCACCACAGGCTGGACCATCCGCCACAGGCTTGACCATCCACCACAAGCTGGACCATCCACCACAGGCTGAACCATCCACCACAGGCTGGACCATCCACCACAGGTTGGACCATCCACCACAGGCTGAACCATCCACCACAGGCTGGACCATCCACCACAGGTTGGACCATCCACCACAGGCTGGACCATCCACCACAGGCTGAACCATCCACCACAGGCTGGACCATCCACCACAGGTTGGACCATCCACCACAGGCTGGACCATCCACCACAGGCTGGACCATCCACCACATGCTGGACCATTCACCACAGGCTGGATCATCCACCACAGGCTGGACCATCCACCACAGGCTGGACCATCCACCACAGCACAGACTGGACCATCCATCACAGACTGGACCATCCACCACAAGCTGGACCATCCACCACAAGCTGGATCATCCACCACAGGCTGGACCATCCACCACAGGCTGGACCATCCACCACAAGCTGAACCATCCACCACAGGCTGGACCATCCACCACAAGCTGGACCATCCACCACAAGCTGGACCATCCACCACAGGCTGGACCATCTACCACAAGCTGGACCATCCACCACAAGCTGGACCATCCACCACAGGCTGGACCATCCACCACAGGCTGGATCATCCACCAGTGGCTTGACCATCCACCATAGGCTGGACCATCCACCACAGGCTGGACCACCCACCACAGATTGAACCATCCACCACAGGCTGGACCATCCACCACAAGCTGGACCATCCACCTCAGGCTGGACCATCCACCACAGGCTGGACCATCCACCACAGGCTGGACCATCCACCTCAGGCTGGACCCTCCACCACAGGCTGGACCATCCACCACAGGCTGGACCATCCACCACAGGCTGGACCATCCACCACAGGCTGGACCATCCACCACAAGCTGGACCATCCACCACAAGCTAGACCATCCACCATAGGCTGGACCATCCACCACAGGCTACACCATCCACCACAGGCTGGACCATCCACCACAGGCTTGACCATCCACCACAAGCTGGACCATCCACTACAGGCTGAACCATCCACCACAGGCTGGACCATCCACCACAAGCTGGACCATCCATCACAAGCTAGACCATCCACCATAGGCTGGACCATCCACCACAGGCTGGACCATCCACCACAGGCTGGATCATCCGCCACAGGCTTGACCATCCACCACAGGCTGGACCATCCACCACAGGCTGAACCATCCACCACAGGCTGGACCATCCACCACAGGTTGGACCATCCACCACAGGCTGGACCATCCACCACAGGCTGGATCATCCACCACATGCTGGACCATTCACCACAGGCTGGATCATCCACCACAGGCTGGACCATCCACCACAGGTTGGACCATCCACCACAGCACAGACTGGACCATCCATCACAGACTGGACCATCCACCACAAGCTGGACCATCCACCACAAGCTGGATCATCCACCACAGGCTGGACCATCCACCACAGGCTGGACCATCCACCACAAGCTGAACCATCCACCACAGGCTGGACCATCCACCACAAGCTGGACCATCCACCACAAGCTGGACCATCCACCACAGGCTGGACCATCTACCACAAGCTGGACCATCCACCACAAGCTGGACCATCCACCACAGGCTGGACCATCCACCACAGGCTGGATCATCCACCAGTGGCTTGACCATCCACCATAGGCTGGACCATCCACCACAGGCTGGACCACCCACCACAGATTGAACCATCCACCACAGCTGGACATCCACCACAAGCTGGACCATCCACCTCAGGCTGGACCATCCACCACAAGGCTGGACCATCCACCACAGGCTGGACCATCCACCTCAGCTGACCCTCCACCACAGGCTGGACCATCCACCACAGGCTGGACCATCCACCACAGGCTGGACCATCCACCACAGGCTGGACCATCCACCACAAGCTGGACCATCCACCACAAGCTAGACCATCCACCATAGGCTGGACCATCCACCACAGGCTGGACCATCCACCACAGGCTGGACCATCCACCACAGGCTTGACCATCCACCACAAGCTGGACCATCCACCACAGGCTGAACCATCCACCACAGGCTGGACCATCCACCACAGGTTGGACCATCCACCACAGGCTGAACCATCCACCACAGGCTGGACCATCCACCACAGGTTGGACCATCCACCACAGGCTGGACCATCCACCACAGGCTGAACCATCCACCACAGGCTGGACCATCCACCACAGGTTGGACCATCCACCACAGGCTGGACCATGAACCACAGGCTGGACCATCCACCACAGGCTGGACCATCCACCACAGGCTGGACCATCCACCACAGGTTGGACCATCCACCACAGGTTGGACCATCCACCACAGGCTGGACCATCCACCACAGGCTGAACCATCCACCACAGGCTGACCATCCACCAACAGGCTGGACCATCCACCACAGGCTGGACCATCCACCACAGGCTGGACCATCCACCACAGGCTGGACCATCCACCACAGGCTGGACCATCCACCACAGGCTGGACCATCCACCACAGGCTGAACCATCCACCACAGGCTGGACCATCCACCACAGGCTGGACCATCCACCACAGGCTGGACCATCCACCACAGGCTGGACCATCCACACACAGGCTGGACATCCACCACAGGCTGGACCATCCACCACAGGCTGGACCATCCACCACAGGCTGGACCATCCACCACAGGCTGGACCATCCACCACAAGGCTGGACCATCCACCACAGGCTGGATCATCCACCACAGCTGGACCATCCACCACAGCTGGACCATCCACCACAGGCTGGACCATCCACCACAGGCTGGACCATCCACCACAGGCTGGACCATCCACCACAGGCTGGACCATCCACCACAGGCTGGACCATCCACCACAGGCTGGACCATCCACCACAGGCTGGACCATCCACCACAGGCTGGACCATCCACCACAGGCTGGACCATCCACCACAGGCTGGACCATCCACCACAGGCTGGACCATCCACCACAGGCTGGACCATCCACCACAGGCTGGACCATCCACCATAGGCTGGACCAATCCACCACAGGCTGGACCATCCACCACAGGCTGGACCATCCACCACAGGCTGGGACCATCCACCACAGGCTGGACCATCCACCACAGGCTGGACCATCCACCACAGGCTGGATCATCCACCACAGGCTGGACCATCCACCACAGGCTGGACCATCCACCACAGGCTGGACCATCCACCACAGGCTGGACCATCCACCACAGGCTGGACCATCCACCACAGGCTTGACCATCCACCACAGCTGGACCATCCACCACAGGCTGGACCATCCACCACAGGCTGGACCATCCACCACAGGCTGGACCATCCACCACAGGCTGGTCATCCACCACAGGCTGGACCATCCACCACAGGCTGGACCATCCACCACAGGCTTGACCATCCACCACAGGCTGGACCATCCACCACAGGCTGGACCATCCACCACAGGCTGGACCATCCACCACAGGCTGGATCATCCACCACAGGCTGGACCAATCCACCACAGGCTGGACCATCCACCACAGGCTGGACCATCCACCACAGGCTGGACCATCCACCACAGGCTGGACCATCCACCACAGGCTTGACCATCCACCACAGGCTGGACCATCCACCACAGGCTGGACCATCCTCACCACAGGCTGGACCATCCACCACAGGCTGGACCATCCACCACAGGCTGGATCATCCACCACAGGCTGGACCATCCACCACAGGCTGGACCATCCACCACAGGCTTGACCATCCACCACAGGCTGGACCATCCACCACAGGCTGGAGGGGTGAAGTGGCAATATGACTCCCATACCTCTGATATACCTTTGATGAGTTCTGAGAGTTTTACTACTCCTGGAGCCCGACCCTAGGTTAGGCTCGCCTGGTGTTCACTTGGTCAACCAGACTGTTGCTTCTGGTGATGCACAAAAAACTATAGCATCTTTTGGATGTCTTAAGAAGAGTTATTACGTTGAATTGTGTGGGCGAGACAACAGCCAACTAACTCCCAATTTGCAAGTGTTAGGTGTCCACACGTCTCTTCCAGTCCAAGATTGAACCCGGGTGCTGTCGGTTGTGAGCCGCCCGCTCTACCGTCACAACAGGAGACGGACACCTTACTGACAGTCTTCAAACAGAAGTTTAAAAAATATAACATTGAAAATGAACGGTGATATAAAAACATTCTTAAGTCTTTCTTGAAGTTCACGTACTGGAAGAGTTAGGTCCCTCTGAAAACAAATTCAGGGCACTTAACTAGCACTCACTTAACTAGCACTCACTTAACTAGCACTCACTTAACTAGCACTCACTTAACTAGCACTCACTTAACTAGCACTCACTTAACTAGCACTCACTTAACTAGCACTCACTTAACTAGCACTCACTTAACTAGCACTCACTTAACTAGCACTCACTTAACTAGCACTCACTTAACTAGCACTCACTTAACTAGCACTCACTTAACTAGCACCACTTAACTAGCACTCACTTAAACTAGCACTCACTAACTAGCACTCACTTAACTAGCACTCACTTAACTAGCACTCACTTAACTAGCACTCACTTAACTAGCACTCACTTAACTAGCACTCAGCAAGCACTAAACTAGAACTCACTTAACTAGCACTCACTTAACAAGCACTTCCAGCACTGATGTCACCCCAGTGTCAGGACGTCCTGATACAGTAATCCAAGTACTGACGTTTCCCCAGTGTCAGGACGTCCTGATACAGTAATCCCAGTACTGACGTTTCCCCAGTGTCAGGACATCCTGATACAGTTATCCCAGAACTGACGTTTCCCCAGTGTCAGGACGTCCTGATACAGTAATCCCAGTACTGACGTTTCCCCAGTGTCAGGACATCCTGATACAGTTATCCCAGTACTGACGTTTCCCCAGTGTCAGGACGTCCTGATACAGTAATCCCAGTACTGACGTTTCCCCAGTGTCAGGACGTCCTGATACAGTAATCCCAGTACTGACGTTTCCCCATGTCAGGACGTCCTGATACAGTAATCCAGTACTGACGTTTCCCAGTGTCAGGACGTCATGATACAGTAATCCCAGTACTGACGTTTCCCCAGTGTCAGGACGTCCTGATACAGTAATCCCAGTACTGACGTTTCCCCAGTGTCAGGACGTCATGATACAGTAATCCCAGTACTGACGTTTCCCCAGTGTCAGGACGTCATGATACAGTAATCCCAGTACTGACGTTTCCCCAGTGTCAGGACGTCCTGATACAGTAATCCCAGTACTGACGTTTTCCCCAGTGTCAGGACGTCCTGATACAGTAATCCCAGTACTGACGTTTCCCCAGTGTCAGGACTTCCTGATACAGTAATCCCAGTACTGACGTTTCCCCAGTGTCAGGACGTCCTGATACAGTAATCCCAGTACTGACGTTTCCCCAGTGTCAGGACGTCATGATACAGTAATCCCAGTACTGACGTTTCCCCAGTGTCAGGACACAACTCCTCTATAATATACAGTAAGTGTATTCTGTTCGGTATATTTATTTCGTTTATTTTTATGGAAGACACTAATGGTACTCTGGTAACTAATAATTATAAAGAATCTGATTGGTTTAGACAGGACTACACTGGTTATAAGAATATAGGAAAGAAACACTGCAGCAGGCCTACTGGCCCATGCGAGGCAGATCCATGTCTCCTACTGACTTAAACTAATGCCCTAACTTAGTCAGGCCAGGTCACATTCACTTAAGTTCTTCAAGACAACACTAACAGCATGGTCTCCCAGAGCTTCTGGAGCTGTGTTACTGTGTCTTAAAGGTCACAGTGAGGAACCAAGACAGTGTTGATGGTAGATGGTCCATGTTACCACTCCATCCACCAACACTGTCACCACAACGACCACCACCACCACCATCACTATAACTACCACCACTACCCTCTCTCCAAGACCAACCCAGTGACCATTCCATTATCTCTGGTCATTCCTATAATCGGCATTAGCCACACCCATCATCAACACGGCTCCCGCAGCAGCCTTTACCTCTCCACCACCACCATTATCTTCTCCACTATCTCCACCATTCTCTACGCCATTTTTCCCACCATTATCTCTACCATTGTGTTCTTCATTCCTCCACGTGCAATCTTGTAAGTTGCAGCCTCTACTGACTACTGCTGACACTCCGTCACTGACTGCTGCTGACACTCCTCTACTGACTGCTGCTGATGTCATGTGGGGGTTCGATAACATGGATTGCGTAATAACACTCACGATGGATGTTCTAGTATATTGGATGGAATATAGGGGGAGCACCAAGCTTGGACCTGCCGCTTCTCTACCGCCTCTACTTGAACTGACTCGCTGAGTGCCTCGGAGGGTGAGCGGCATTCAAAACATGCTAGGTCAGCTTAACAGTGAATAACAAGTGATTCACACAGACGGTTGGTAGTGAGTCGTACTACTGGTAACTGGTTACTGGTAACTGGTACTACTGGGAACTGATACTACTGAGACTGACACTCCTCCACTGCTGCTGACACTCCTCCACTGCTGCTGACACTCCTCCACTGGCTGCAGCTGACACTCCTCCACTGACTGCTGACACTCCTCCACTGACTGCAGCTGACACTCCTCCACTGACTGCTGCTGACGCTCTTCTACACTGTAATTTGAGTTTCGATGACTTACGGAAGTGTTTGAGTTGTCTGTGGTCGTTCTCTTCTTCAAGAAGGTATCTTCCGGAAACTGACAGTGCTCTTGAACCTTCCTTATCATAATAATAATAATAATAATAATAATAATAATAATAATAATAATAATAATAATAATAATAATAATAATAATAATAATAATAATAATAATAATAATAATAAAAGTAATAATAATAATAATAATAATAATAATAATAATAATAATAACAATAATAATAATCTTTATTTATACCAGTACATGATACAACTTATACAGACCATAGCTGACATCAGTGACATGCTATACAGAAAGCCCCAGGTTTGCAGAGCATTTCGGACAAATTAGGTTTAATATTGTCCCCAGGATGCGACCCAAAGCAGTCGGCTAACACCCAGGTACCTACTTGCTGTTAGGTGAACAAGGACAGCAGGTGTCTGAAGGAAACACGCACAAATATTTCCACTCGTACCGGGGATCTAACCAAGGATCTCAGTGTGTGAGCTCTGTGCGCTACCAACCAGTAGGGTGGTTACCTGTAGTCGTTGCCGGGGGTCACCGCCCCCGCGGCCCGGTCCCAGTCCCTGGCCTGATCGATCAAGCGCACAGGCCAACGTACTCACAAAATTCTGGTTACGAGGTGAGGGATCCTGAAATGTCGTGATCTCCTTAAACTTATTGAGTTCTCTCTCAGTGTATTTATATCTCTCCTGTTTTTTACTGGAGGTATCCAGGACCGTCTTCAAATCCTCATATTTTCATATGTGGTATACAGATTTGTGACCAATTCCCTCCAGTATCTTCCATGTAAGAATTATGAAAAACTGGAGAAAATAATACCTAGAACGGAACATATTACAAACTCAAATTACACAACAGAGCGGAAAAGTAATGTGAAGGACATGGGAGTGATAATGCCGGAGGCTCTCACCTTCAAGGATCACAACAGTGTTACCATTATATCTGCAAAGAAAATGGTAGGATGGATAATGAGAACCTTCGGAACAAGGAATGCCAAGCCAGTGATGATCCTTTTCAAATCACTTGTTTTCTCTAGGTTGGAATGCTGTTATAAACAAACAGCACTCTTCAAGACAAGTGAAACAGCAAATCTAGAGAACCTACAAAAAACTTCACTGCACATATAAGATCAGTCGAACACCTTAATTACTGGAGTCTCTTGATCTGTACTCCCTGGAGTGCAGACGAGAGAGATACATTATAATCCACACCTGGAAAATCCTAAAGGGACTGGTAATAAATCTGCACTCAGAAATCACTCCTTATGAATGCAAAAGACTGGGCAAAGTGTGCAACATCCCCCAGTGAAAAGTAGGGATGCCATGAATACACTAAGAGAAAACACAGTAAGTGTCTGGGGTCCAAGACTGTTCGACAGCCTCCCACCAGGCATAAAGGGAATTAACAATAGACCCCTGATTGTCTTCAAGAGGGAGCTGGACAGATACCTAAAGTCAGCACTTGATCAGCCGTGTTGTGGTTCGTACGTTGGACTACGTGCAGCCAGAAGTAACAGCCTGGCTGATCAGGTCCAGATCCACCAGGAGGCCTGGTCAAGAAATGGGCTGCAGGGGTAATGACCCTTAGAACATCCTCCAGGTAAACTCCAGGTATATTTTTCGCCTACGTTCTGGAGAACATATTTCTGGGGATTTCAAGTTCTTGTGGTACTTTAGGTGTTTGAGCTTAAACGAGTTGTGAAGGTTCTCTATACATTCTCCAGTTCTGGAATCTTGCATGGCTTGAAGAGGGCCGTTAGTTACAGTAATATTCCAGCTTAGAGAGAGATCCGTTTCATGATGACTTGGCTTTTCTTGTGCTGAAAGTTGAGATATTTAGAATTATCATTTTCCAAGCGGTTACGATAACAGTATTGTTGTGATCCTTGAATGCGAGATTCCCTGACATTTTTACTCTCAGGTCTCCCACATTAGACTTCCGCTCTAATGAGTGATATGAGTTTGTCTTGTACTCGGAACTTGTTTAATTTCCTGGAATTTGTCCTCATTGACCATCATATTGTTGTCAGTGGTCCACTGGAAGACTTGGTTTACATCAACTTGGAGGCTCACTGTGTCTTCTATGGATGACACTCTCATAAATTCTTCTATCATCTGCAGAGGATGATACAGTGCTTGGCTTATGTCCCTGACTGTGTCAGATGTGAGGATGAGAAAGAGAAGTGGGGCGAGCACTAAGCCTTGACCACAGTTTTTTTTTTTTACTCTGGCCGCCTTTGATTTCACGCCTTTCCAGTAATTCTTTTTTTTTCCACGCATTTTGTGCATCCAAGACCATGTTGTAATGGTCCAGCAATTACGAGAGGAAGGATCGAGCTGTTCTGAACCCATGTTTTCCTGGGTTTTACAATTGTTTTGATTCCATGTGGCTGGTAACCTTCCTTCTTGAAACCCTATTACAGTCTTGGTAAGGTAGGTCGTCAGTTTTTTTTTAATTTCTTTGCAGCCACCTTTGTGGAGTGGGGCTATATTAGTTTATGTGCCCTATGGATTTAACGTATTGTCATGAATATAGTAACGTGAACACGTTTCCAGTTTGTGGTGAGGAAGAAGAGGGATAATCTCCCTCTAGTCTGCCACACAAGCCTCTAGTACCACCAAGAAAAACAGTGCAGGCTCAGAGTTGTCTTCTTGGAGGACGCCCTGTCGTGCTGGAGACAGCCATGTGAAACACAGAGAGACCCCTGAGAGACACCCAGTGGGACACCCTGAGGGACGACCAGCCACGACACTCATCACACACCATACATCAACACCTCCAGAGTGCTGACAACACATTTTGTAGTTGGCCGCATAGAAATCTGCCCAGTAAGTGAATGAAATCTTCCAGGAAGCAATCTTCTATGTAGTAGACTAGACCTACCGCGGTAGCTTTCAGTTCTCACGATAATTCCAGTTTCTCCATGACTTTCTCCAGACGCAAGAGGAAGACCAGCGCTACCATACTGAGGGTGATCTTCAGTGATGAGGTACTCATTGCAGTAGCGGTAATCACTTCTCCCTTATTGCTGGAGGATCCAGATTAACTGCTGTAGGGTTCATGAAATCGTAATTTCACGAGTGCAAACAAACCAGGGAATGGGTGTGGGTTTGAACCCGCGGCGGGTAAGTCCTAAAACGCACTTGTCCGTGAGTTTTATAACTCACTTGCCGGTGTCCGGAAAAAGAGTCACGGAAATTAAGTCACAATTGTGGCCTGGTGGCTAAAGCTCTCGCTTCACACACGGAGGGCCCGGGTTCGATTCCCAGCGGGTGGAAACATTTCGACACGTTTCCTCACACCTGTTGTCCTGTTCAGCTAGCAGCAAATAGGTACCTGGGTGTTAGTCGACTGGTGTGGGTCGTATCCTGGGGGACAAGATTGAGGACCACAATGGAAATAAGACAGACAGTCCTCGATGACGCACTGATTTTCTTGGGTTATCCTGGTTGGCTAACCCTCCGTGGTTAAAAATCCGAAGAAAATCATATCTCTCTCTTATCTTATCTAGGAAAAAAGATCACTGGAAAAAAATCACATTTAATTTAAATACCCTAAGTTAGGTTAGGTTGGGATTTTTTCGTACTTTTTTCATGCCTTTTTTTTCCTGGATCCCATTTGCCATGGGTTCAAACTCCATCTCTTTGGTGATTAACCACTGATTAGTAAATAAGTTGTGCCGTAGCCTCGGGACATATAATCAGATAGAGTGGATCTTGAGCCTCAGACAGAGCACTCGAGGTCAGTGTAATGATAACACTGTAGCTCCTGTAAAGTGGACAAGATAACACTGCATCTTCTGTGTGATGATTAAGATAACACTCTCATCTATGCTCAAGATAACATCGTAACTCCTGTTCTGGCGTCGGAATTATGATGGTGTCGCTGTAAGTTAGCTGAATGATGGCTTTTGGGAAAAGGTTTGACAAGGTGCAAGATATGTGGGAAATGGCAAATGTGATACCTGTTTTCAAAGCAGGTGACAGGTCCTTAGCTTCGAACTATAGACCAATAAGGCAGTTCGTAGCCACCTTGAAAAGCATAAATTAATCAACGAATCTCAGCATGGTTTTACAAGGGGGCGTTCCTGACTTACGAATTTATTAACTTTTTTCACTAAGGTATTTGAGGAGGTAGATCATGGTAATGAATATGATATTGTGTATATGGGCTTCAGTAAGGCTTTTGACAAGGTCCCACATCAGAGACTATTGAAGAAAATTAAGGCACATGGAATAAGAGGAGAATTTTTTTCCTGGATAGAGGCATGGTTGACAAATAGACAGCAGAGAGTTTGCATAAATGAGGAGAAATCAAAGTGGGGAAGCGTCCCGAGCGGTGTTCCACAGGGGTCAGTGTTGGGCCCCCTGCTGTTCACAATCTACATAAACAACATTGATGAGGGCATAAAGAGCGACATAAGTAAGTTTGTCGATGACACCAAAATAGGCCGTCGAATTCATTCTGACGAGGACATTAGAGCACTCCAGGAAGATTTGAATAGACTGATGCAGTGGTCGGAGAAGTGGCAGATGCAGTTTAATATAGATAAATGCAAAGTTCTAAATGTTGGACAGGACAATAACCATGCCACATATAAACTAAATAATGTAGATCTTAATAAACGGATTGCGAAAAAGATTTAGGAGTTCTGGTGAAACCAAGACAACAGTGCATAAGTGTTCGCAATAAAGCTAACAGAATCCTTGGCTTCATATCAAGAAGCATAAATAATAGGAGTCCTCAGGTTGTTCTTCAACTCTATATATCCTTGGTTAGGCCTCATTTAGATTATGCTGCACAGTTTTGGTCACCGTATTACAGAATGGATATAAATGCTCTGGAAAACTTACAAAGGAGGATGACAAAGTTGATCCCATGTATCAGAAATCTTCCCTATGAGGATAGACTGAGGCCCTGAATCTGCACTCTCTAGAAAGACGTAGAATTACGATGGATATGATTGAGGTGTATAAATGGAAAACAGGAATAAATAAAGGGGGTGTAAACAGCGTGCTAAAAATATCTAGCCAAGACAGGACTCACAGCAATGGTTTTAAGTTGGAAAAATTCAGATTCACGAAAGATATAGGAAAGCACTGGTTTGGTAATAGAGTTGTGGATGAGTGGAACAAACTCCCAAGTATAGTTATTGAGGCTAAAACGTTGTGTAGTTTTAAAAATAGGTTAGATAAATACATGAGTGGGCGTGGGTGGGTGTGAGTTGAACCTGATTACTAGGTCAGTTGACATGTTCCTTCTTAAGTGAATGTGACCTGGCCTGACTATGTTGGGGCATTGGCTTAAGCCGGTAGAAGACTTGGACCTGCCTCGCATGGGCCAGCAGGCCTGCTGCAGTGTTCCTTCTTTCTTATGTTCAATTGCGAGAGCGGGAATGGGTGATTTTCATTTTATTTGTATGGACCAGTAAGCCTGCTGCAGTGTTCCTCCATTCTTATGCTCTTAAGAACCACGGCAGCAGTGACAACTTATCCGTGTTCCTGGTTAATAACCAACCTACATACAAGCTTCATAAGGAGTGTCCACTATGTGGCGTCCTTCCCAGGCGTCCATACAGAGGTGTGTGTCCAAGAATATCCACCGAGAAGTCTCTACCTGCGTGGATAAATTAGACACATGTGCAACTCTTGGGTATCTTACTGAGGGAACGTTTCGCCACACAGTGACTTCATCAGTCCATACAAAGGAGAATCGTGAAGAACAGGAGGAGAATGAGGTAATCAGTCCCTCAACCTTGAGTCGATGTGGCGAAACGTTTCCTCAGTAAAGAAATCCAAGAGTTGAAAGTGTCTAAATTATCAACGTGTCAGTTCTCTGAACTATTCATCTACACTCTACCTGTGTGCTTACTTGTTGAGATTCTCCTGTGTGGCAGGTATTCTTGCCTCACAGTGGCAGGTATTCTTGCCTCACAGTGGCAAGTATTCTTGCCTCACAGTGGCAAGTATTCTTGCCTCACAGTGGCAAGTATTCTTGCCTCACAGTGGCAAGTATTCTTGCCCCACAGTGGCAAGTATTCTTGCCTCACAGTGGCAAGTATTCTTGCCTCACAGTGGCAAGTATTCTTGCCTCACAGTGGCAAGTATTCTTGCCTCACAGTGGCAAGTATTCTTGCCACACAGTGGCAAGTATTCTTGCCTCACAGTAGCAAGTATTCTTGCCTGACGTACCCAAGTATTTTTTCCCCTCACGGGGAAAATTATTTTTGCCTCACAGGGGCCCAAGTATTTTTGCCCTCACAGTGGAAAGTATTTTTGGGCCTCACAGTGGCAAGTATTTTGCCTCCCCTTTGGCAAGTTTTCTTGCCTCACAGGGGCCCAAGATTCTCCCCTCACAGTAGAAAGGTATTCTTGCCTCACAGGGGGCAAGAAATTCTTGCCTCAAAAGTGGAAAGTATTCTTGCCTCACAGGGGAAAGTATTTGCCTCACAGTGCAAGTTTCTTGCCTCCAGTGGCAAGTATTCTTGCCCAGTGGCAAGTATTTTTCCCTAACAGGGGCCCAATATTCTTGCCTCACAGTGGAAAAGTTTTTGCCTACAGGGGCAAGTATTTTTGCCTCACATTTGGGCAATTATTTTTGCCTACAGTGAAAGTATTTTTGCCTCACGGGAAAAAAAAAAAAAAATAGCAAGTATTCTTCCCTGACAGTACAAGTTTCTTGCCTCACAAGAAAGAATTCTTCCCTAAACTTTTCCCCCCAAAATAGCAAGTATTCCTTTGCCTACGACAATTTTCCCTTGCCTACAGTAGCAATTTTTTTCTTGCCTGACAGAACCCAGTATTCTTGCCTGACAGTAGCAAGTTTTTTTGGGCCGGGACAGAACCAAAAAAAACCCAAAAAAGGGGGAAAATTTTTCTTGCCTCACGTGGCAAGTATTTTTGCATCACATGGCAAGAAATTCTTGCCTCACAGTGGCAAGAAATTTTTGCCTCACAGGGGGCAAGTATTCTTGCCTCACGGGCAAGTTTTTTTTGCCCCACAGTGGCAAGTATTCTTCCCTCACAGGGGCCGGGGTATTTTTGGGCCCTCACAGAAGCAAGCATTTTTTCCCTCACAGGGAAAGTTTTTTTCCCCTCACAGGCGGATGAAACGAAGATTTAACCCAAAAGGTTTCTTTCAGGTATACAAAAGTAAGATCGGGAAAACCAAGATAGGGCCCAAAAAAAAAGTTCCTCGGGTCAGCTTACTGACATGAAAAGGGAAAAAGGGTGTAGAATTTTTAACACATACTTCCTCTCGTTTTTACCCCCGGAAAAAAACCCACGATTTTTCCAGTAATGAAAAAATTTATGTAAAACAGGACGAAAATTAACTGGGGCACATTGGGGTTCAAAAAAGGGACATGGTCCTTAGGCAAATAGAAAAATTAAAAAAACCCAACCCCCCAACCCTGAGAACTGTTTTAAAAGGGGTTTAAAAGGGAATGAAAGAGGAGCTTAGCACCCTTTGGGTAATCTTTTCAACATACCCACTACAAACTGGAAAGGTGCCAAAAAAGGGGAAAATGGGAAAATTGATACATATTTTAAAAACAGGTGACAGGTCCTTACCCTTCGAACTATAGACCAAAAACCCAAAACCTCCATAGTAAAAAAATTTTAGGGAAATAAAAAAATTGCCGAGGCATTTCGAAGCCACCTTGAAAAGCAAAAATTTTAATCAAGAATTTTCGCAGGGTTTTACAAAGGGGCGTTCCTCCCTTTAAACGAATTTATTAACTTTTTTCACTAAGGTTTTTGAGGGGGTTTAGATCAGGAAAAGAAAATGAATTGTGTAAAAGGATTTTCAGTAAGGCTTTTAAACGGGGGCCCACATCAGAACTTTTTTGGGAAAAATTAAAAGCACAGGGAAAATAGGAGGGAGAAATTTTTTCCGGATAGGGGGCATGGTTGACAAATGGGCAGCAGAGGGGTTTGCAAAAAATGGGAAAAATTCAAGGGGGGAAGGCGTCACGAGGGGTTTTCCCACAGGGGTCAGTGTTGGGCCCCCCTGCTGTTCAAAAAACACAAAAAACAAAAAAAGATGAGGGCATAAAGAGCAAACATCGGCAAGTTTGCCGATGACACCAAAATGGGCCCGTCGAATTTCTTTTCGCCGAGGAATTCAAAGCACCCCAGGAAAAATTTGAATGATTTTTTTGCAGGGGGCGGAGAATTTGGAAAGTTGCATTTTAATATGGAAAAATCCCAAATTTCAAAAATGGGGGGAACGGGAAACAAAAACCAAAGCCACATAAAAACTAAATAATGTGATTTTAAAAAATTTAGGGATTGCAAAAAAGTTTTTAGGAGTTCGGTTAGCGAAAATCAAAAAAAAAAGACCCCCAGGGCAAAAAGTGTTCGCAAAAAAACTAATAGAACCCCTTGGTTTTCAATCAAGAAGCTAAAAAAAGGGAGTCCTCGGGTTGTTTCTTAAACCTATAAAACCCTGGTTAGGCCCATTTAGATTATGCGCACGTTTTGGTCACCGTATTCCCGAAGGGATATAATTTCTCGGGGAAAATTTTAAAAAAGGGGGGAAATGACAAAGATGACCCCAAAGTTCAAAAACCCCTTCCCTATGAGGATAACAAAGGGGCCCTGAAACTGCACTCTCTAGAAAAAAGGGTTAAAAAATTAGGGGGGATTTTGAAAAGGGATTAAAAGGGGAAGACAGGAATAAAAAAAAGGGGAAAGAAAAATATTTGTGCTGAAAATTTTCTAGCCTAGAAGGATCGCAGCAATGGTTTTAAGATTTGGGAAAAAATTCATTTCAGGGGGGAAAAGGAAAGAATGGTTTGGAAATTTAGAGTTTGGAAAAAGTGGAACAAATTTCCCAAAAACCCGAAATAGAGGCCAGAACTTTGTGTAGCTTAAAAAAAAATTTGGATAAATAATGAGTGATGTGGGGGGTGTGGGTTAAAGCCCGTGCTTGTGCTACCGGTCGGTTGCCGTTTTTCCCCCTTAAGCCCTGTGCCCTGCCTACAATTTTGGGGTGATTGGCTTAAGCCAAAAAGGTGACTTGGACCTGCCTCGCAGGGAGTAGGCCTTCTGCAGTGCCTTCGTTTTTAATGTTCTTTTTTTTCCTTAAAGTACGCCCTTCGGCAGTGTTCCCAAATTCTTTTTTTCAAATTTTTTTAGTGTTTGCGGCCCCGCTATCTGAACCAAAAGTCATGGTCAGCGGGGACACTTTTCCCTACCACAATCATGTGTCACGGACACGAAACCTGAACCACATTAAATGTGTCAGCGTGACACGTTACCTGACCAAAAGTCATGTGTACCCTGACCTTTAAAACCTGAACCAAAATTCAAAAGAACAAAGAACATAAAAACCCAAGGGAAAACATGCAAAGGCCAAACGGGCCCCAAAGCGGGGGCAGGTCCAAGCCCCTTCCCCGGTTTTAAGCCAAGGGCACCCAAAACCTTTTCAGGTCAGGTCACATTGATTTAAAGGGGAGGAACACGGCAACCGACCTTTTTGCACAAAGTTTATCGGGTCAAACTCACACCCACCCCCATCACTCAGGAAATTTATCCAACCTTTTTTTAAAAGTACCAACGTTCTGGCCTCTATAGGGTACTTGGGATTTTGTTCCACTAAACCACAACTCAAATTACCAAACCGGGTACTTTCCTTATCCCCCTGAATCTAAAATTTTTCCCAACAAAAAACCCAATTGCTGCGAGTCCTGTTGGGCCCTAATTTTCAGCCCCACTATTTACACCCCCCTTTAAATTTATTCCGTTTTCCCCACTTTTTAAACCCAATCATATCCCCCCAAATTTATAGGGTCTTTCTAAGGTGCAGTTTCGGGGGCCCTTAGTCAAACCTCATGGGGAATTTTGATACAGGGGATCATCTTTGTAAACCCCCTTTGTACATTTTCCAGAAAATTTATTTTCCATTCTGTAAAAACGGTGCCCAAAAACTGTGCAGCAAAAATCTAAATGGGGGCCTAACCAAGGAGGGAAATAGAGTTGAAGAAAAAACCTGGGGAAACTCCATTATTTAAAGCTTCTTGGTATGAAACAAGGATTCTATTAGCTTTAAATTTCGAAAACTTATGCCTGTTGTCTAGGGTTTTATAGACTGTTGTCTTGGTTTCTCACTGTTGTTTTTTTTTTTTTTTGGTTTTAAATCATGTTTCAGCGTGACACGCATTTTGAAAAACCCCAAGTCAGTGCAGGTGACACGTTTTCCTGACCACAAGTCATGTGTCAGCGTGACCGCTTCTGAACCCCAAAATTTATGTGTCAGCCCTGAAAACGCTAAACTGAACCAAAGTCAGGTGTCAGCGTTTACCCCGCTATTGAACCACAAGTCTTTTGTCAGCGGGGACACCTATCGGGGAAACCCTAAGTCATGTGGGCAGCGTTTACACGTATCTTTAACCACAAGTCCCTGTGTCAAACATGGGAATTATCTGAACCCCAATCAGGTTTTCAGCGGGGACACGCTATCTGAACCCCCAAAATCCGGTGTCCGCGTGAAAACGCTATCTGAACCCCCAAGTCCTGTGTAGCGTGCACGCTATCTGAACCATGTTTAGTGTCAGGGGACACGCTATCGAACCACAAAAAAAATGTGTTTAGGGTGAACGTTAAACCCGAACCACAAATCCAAAAGGGGGGGCCGCGTTTACACGCTATCTGAACCAAAAAGTCAGTGTCAGCGTGACCCCATTTGATCCCCAATTTATGTTGGGCAGCGTGAAAACGGCTATTCCGAACCACAAAAATCCGGTGTTCCGGGGGTGAACCGGGTATTTTAACCACAAATCTGTGTCAGCGTGACACGCTATTGAACCCAAAGGGCATGTGTCAGCGGGGACACGCTATTTTGAACCCCTAAGTCCCTGGGTTTTAGCGTGACACGCCCATCTGAATCACAAGTCCCGGTGTCGGGTGACACCTAATTTTGAACCACAAGTCGGTTTTCAGCGTGACACGCTAAACTGAAAAACCCCAAGTCAGGGGTCAGCGTGACCCCGCTTTTCGGGAAACCCCAAGCAGGTTTTAGGTGACCCTATCCCCAACCCCAACCCGGTGCAGCGGACACGCTACCTGACCCCCAAGTCATTTTGTCAGCGTGACCGCTACCGAAACCACCAAATCCCGGGGTCAGCGGGCCCCGCTATCTGAAACCCAAGTCGGGGTCAGCCCTGACCGCTATCAGAACCAAAAGTCATGTGTCAGCGTGACCCCGTTTTCCGGGGCCCCAATCAAGTGTCAGCGGGGCCCCCGCTATCTGAACCCCAAGTCATGTGGGCCGTAACCCCTATCTGAACCACAAGTCAGGTGTCCCGCGTGGGCACGCCCACTGAAACCCAAGTATGTGTCAGCGTGACACGCTAAAAATTTAACCCAAAAACAAGTGTCAGCGTGACACCTATCGAACCAATCATGGCGCGGGGACACCTATCTGAACCACAAGCAGGGGTCAGCGGGGACAGATATCTGAACCCCAAGTCAGGTTTTCCCGCGTGAACGCTATTTTGGGAAACCCCCAAATCAGGTTTTCACGTGACCGCTATCTGAACCAAAAAGTCCCGGGTGTCAGCGTACACGCTATCGAACCACAAGCAGGGGGTCAGCGTTTAAAACCTTTCCTGACCAAAAAGTCATGTTCAGCCCTGACCGCTTTCCTGAACCCCCAAATCAGGTGCAGCCCTGACACGCTATCTGAAACCCCCATTTTGGGTCAGCGTGACACGGGTACCTGACCCAAGTCATGTTTTCAGCGTGACACGTACCTGAAAACCCCAAAATCCCGGTGTCAGCGTTTTAAAAAAACGCTTTTCCCGAAAACCCCAAGTCATTTGTCAGCGTGACACGCTACTGAACCACAAGTCATTTCAGCCCTGAAAACGTTACCACAAGTCATGTGTCGCGTGACACGCTTTTTCTGAACCACAAGTCCCTTTGTCACGTGACACGCTATCTGAACCCCAAGTTTATGTGTCCCGCGTGAAACGCTATCGGGAAACCCCAAGTCAGGGGTCAGCGGCAAAGCTATCTGAAACCCCCAAGTCTGTGGGCAGCGTGACACGCTATCGAACCATAAGTCCCGTGTCAGCGTGACACGCATCTGAACCACAAAACTTTTGTCAGCGGGGGAACCAAACTGAACCACAATCATGTGTCAGCGTGCCCCGCTAACTGAAACCCCAAGTCAGGTGTCAGCCCTGGGCAAAGCTCTCTGAAACCCCAAGTCATGTGTCAGCGTGACACCCTTTTCTGAACCCTAAGAAAGTGTCCCCGGACACGCTATCTGAACCACAAATCAGGTGCAGCGTGACACGCTATCTGAAAACCCAAGTCAGGTGCAGCGTTTACCCCGCTTCTAACCACAAGTCAGGTGTCAGCGTGGGCGGGTATCTGGAAAACCCCAAGGTTTAGGTGTCAGCGGAAACGCTAACTTTAAACCCCAATTCAAGGGTCAGCGGACACGCTATCTGAAAACCCTAAGTCATGTGGGCCGGGACACGCTATCTGAACCATAAGTCATGTGTCACGTGACACCTATCTGAACCACAAGTCCGGGGTCAGGGTGACACGCTAACTGAAACCCCAAGTCAGGTGTCGCGTGGGCACCCCATCTGAACCACAAGTCAGGTGTCAGCGTTTACACGCCCATCGAACCAAAAAGTCAGTTGTCAGCGTGGGCACCTATCGAACCCCAAGTCAGGTGTCCCGCGTGACAAGGTACCGACCACAAGTCATGTTTTCACGTGACACGCTACCCCGAACCACAAGCAGGGGTTTAGCGTGACACGCTATCTGAACCACAAGTAGTGTCAGCTGACACGCCCATCGAAAAACCCCAAGTCAGGGTCAGCGTGAAAACCCCTAATTCTGAACCACAAGTCAGGTGTCAGCGTGACACGCTACTGAACCACAAGTCAGGGGTCAGCGTGACACGCTATCTGAACCACAAGTAGGGGTCTGCGTTTACACCTATGACCCAAGTCATGTGTCCGGGGTGACACGCTACCTGAACCACAAGTCAGGTGCAGCGTGACACCTATCCCGACCACCCGAGGTGTCGCGTGACACGCAAAACTGGGAAACCCCAATCCCTGTGTCAGCCCTGACCGGGTTCTGAAAACCCTAAATTCATGTTTTCAGCGTGACAAAGCATCTGAAAACCCAAGGGCATGTGTCGCGTGACACGTTTCCCCCCCCCCCCAAAACCCCAAGTCAAGTGTCAGCGGACACGCTAAAAGAACCACCAAATCATGTGTCAGCGTGCAAAGCATCTGAACCACAAGTCATTTGTCAGCGTACACCTATCTGAAACAATTCATGTTCAAAGGGGACACCTATCGAAAACCCTAAGTCAAGTGTCAGGTGACACGGGAATTTTGAACCACAATTTATGTGTCAGTGTGACCGCCCATCTGAAAACCCTAAAATCATGTGTCAGCGTGACAAAGCTAAAATTTAACCCTAAGTCATGTGTCGCGTGACACGCTAAATTGGGAACCCCCAAATCAGGGGTCAGCGTGACACCCAAACTGAAACCCAAGTCGGTGCCGGGGTGACACGCCTTTTCTTTTTCCAAAAATTTAGGTGCAGCGTGACACGCTATCTTTAAACCCCAAGTCAGGTGTCGGCGGACACGCTATTTAACCAAAAGTAGGTGGGCAAGGGGTGAACCCCCTAAACCCGACCACAACAAAAGTGTCACGTGGAAAACGCTTTCCCTTTAACCACAATTTAGGTGTCAGGTGAAAACCCTTATTGAACCCCAAATCAGGTGTCAACCCTGACACCTAACTGACCACAAGTCAGGTGTCAGCGTGACAAAAGCTATCCGAACCCAAGCAGGTTTTCAGCGGACACGCTATCTGGAACCCAAGTCTGGGTCAGCGTGACACGCTATCTGAACCCCAATCAGGGTCAGCGTGACAAAGCAAAACCTTTAACCACAATTTAGGTGGGCAGCGTGGGCACGCTAAACTGAACCACAAGTTTAGGGGTCAGCGTGACACGCTATTGACCCCCAAATCATGTGTCAGCGTGACACGCTATTTTGAAACCTAATCATGTGTCGCGTGGGCACGCAAACTGGGAACCCCAATCCCTTTTTCAGCGTGACACGCTATCTGGAAAACCCCAAGTCAGTGTCAGCGTGACACGCTATCTGAAACCACAATCATGTGGCAGCGTGAAAACCCCCTAAAAAGAAACCCCAATTTTGTGTCAGCGTGACACGCATCCCGAACCACCAAGCATGGTAGCGTTACACGCTATCGAACCAAAAAGTCAGGGGTCCCCGTGGAAAACGCTTATCCCAACCACAAAATCATGTGGGTTTCCCCCGCCGGGGACACCTAACTGAACCAAAATCATGTGTCAGGGGGACCCCCGCTAACTGAACCATAAGTCCCTGTTCAGCGTGAAAAGAACTGAAAAACCCCAAGTAGGGGGTCCCCGCGGGGAAAACGCTATCTAACCCCAAAATTTAGGTTTTCAGGGGACACGCCCATCTGGGAACCCCAATCAGGGGGTCAGCGTGACACGCTATCTGAACCAAAAATCAGGGGCCCCGTGACCGCTATCTGAAACCACAAGTCAGGTTTTCAGCGTGACACGCACCTGACCCAAGTCATGTGTCAGCGTGACACGCTCCTGAACCACAAGTCGGGGGTCAGCGTGACCCTTTTCGAACCACAAGGCAGGTGTCAGCGTACACGCTATTGAACCCCAAAGTTTGGGGGCGGCGTGACACGCTTTTTCTTTAAAACCCCAAGTAAGTTTCACGGAAAGCAACCCGAACACAAGTCTTTTGTCAGCGTGACAGCTATCGAAAAACCAAAAATTTAGGGTCGCGGGGCACCCGAGTGTCCCCGACAGTAAAAGGGGCAGCTTGAGGTCCCTCAACTGCCCCCACGGGAGGTCCGTTCCCGACCTCTACGTTTTTGGGTTTTTCAAAAACAGACAACAAAAAAATCCCTTTCTCTTAATAACAACTAACACTAACCAATTAAATATACCCGACCTTAAGAGTTAGGGCCTTTAAAAAGGGGGCCTTGATCCAAGGAATCTGAAATTTTTCCCGTGCCCTTGGGGTTGCCCGCAAATCAAAAAAAACCCGTCAAACCCCGGGCAGTCATTCACTAAGATAATTTTCAAACAATTGGTGCAATTTTTTGGGAAACAAATTAAACTGGAAAAGTTTACCACGGAAATTTCTTCTTCGTCCAGGCAGAGAAAGGTGGAGGATAAAGGGAGTCCCCGAGGTAATTTAGTCCCCAAAAGAAGGTCGATGTGCTCAGGGCCCTCAATCTTAACAGAAAATTTTTGGTGACGTGGGGGTTTAGATAGAAGCATTAAAAATGGGGGGATGGGGTTAGTGGAAGTCTGCATGCATGGGAGCCCCTGGTAAAAATGAGATTTAATGGGGGGAAAAAGAACTTTTGGGCTACAAAAACATTCATACATAACATTTTGTCTCCATGGAAAAACTTCGTCTCCCCAGGTTCCTTTGTGCATTTCTCACTTTCCCTCCCCCCCGGGAAATTTTTATGGTTCATCCTTTTTTTCCTAGACCCTTTTGGGAAATTCCCTCCTAAACGACAAATATTTTGGGAACCCGGAAGGGGCAGGTAACCCTTTTCCGTGAGACTGACAGATACCTGCAAACTTAAAAAAATTAACATACGGGAGAGCCAGGGCAGGTAGGGTCTGGGGAACCCTGGTGTTTTTGGGGTCACGTGTGAGGTATTTAAATATTGGGAAACGAGAGGAAGGGAAATAATTGAGAGGTAGGAAAGATCACAGTCCTAGTTTACAAATATTATCCCAAAAACGTTACCGCCATCACACTTTACAAAAACCATCCCAAGGAAGCTGTCAAGCTGTGAGTCGTGAAGGAAGAGATGGAATATAACACTGGAATATCTATGTCAAGTATAAGAAATAACACGAGGAGAAAAGTAAATTATAAATCTGAATATCAGAGAAGTGCAGTTAGAAGCCTAACTAGATCTGTCACTCACTATCATAACATGAACGATGATAAGTATATTTATGGTTAAATTTGTAATGTAAACAATGACTGATGATGTGGTAGCCAGGCTCAACCTTCCTTATATACAAACTATATATATATATATATATATATATATATATATATATATATATATATATATATATATATATATATATATATATATATATATATATATATATATATATATATATATATAATATATATATATATATATAAATATATATATATATATAATATATATATGCAATAAGATCACAGTAAACAGGTGATTTCAAAATATGCAAAACAACCACTCTGAAAGAATAGAGAAATTCCAAGCGCTTTCGTGACTACTCACATTATCAAGGAACGAAAGCGCTTGGAATTTCTCTATTCTTTCAGAGTGGTTGTTTTGCATATATATATAATATATATATATATATATATATATATATATATATATATATATATATATAATATATATATATATATATATAATATATATATACATATACATGTGTGTGTGTGTGTATGTGTGTGTGTACTCACCTATTGTACTCACTTATTTGTGGTTGCAGGGGTCGAGTCTTAGCTCCTGGCCCCGCCTCTTCACCGGTTGCTACTGGGCCCTCTCTCTCCCCGCTCCATGAGCTTTATCAAACCTCGTCTTAAAACTGTGTATGGTTCCTGCCTCCACTACGTCATTTTCTAGGCTATTCCACTGCCTTACAACTCTATGACTGAAGAAATACTTCCTAATATCTCTCTGACTCATTTGTGTCTTCAACTTCCAATTGTGGCCTCTTGTTTCTGTGTCCCCTCCCTGGAACATCCTGTCTTTGTCCACCTTGTCTATTCCACGCAGTATTTTATATGTCGTTATCATATCTCCCCTGACCCTCCTGTCCTCCAGTGTCGTCAGGCCGATTTCTGTGTGTGTGTGTATGTGGTGTGTGTATGTGTACTCACCTAGTTGAGGTTGCGGGGGTCGAGTCCGTGTGTGTGTATGTATATATATATATATATATATATATATATATATATATATATATATATATATATATATATATATATATGTCGTGCCGAATATGTAAACTGGTCAATTAGCAAGAACTCTTTAAAATTAATTCTTTTATGAAATTTTTTCTTATACGTTTAAAGATATATATTTTTCATTAATGTTAATGTAAAATTTTTTAATTTTGCACCAAAAGAATCTTAGAAAACTTACCTAACCTTATTATAACAAGAACAATTTATTTTAGCCTAACCCAACTAAATATATTTTAGATTTGTTTACAATAATTTAATACTAAACAAACACAGTGAAATATATTTTTTTCGTTAGGTTCAGAATGATTTTGGTGAAATTATTGCATATACAAATTTTCACTTGTCCTATATGGCAAGATGAACGTTGCTATTTAAGCCAAGATCGCAAGTTCTGCCTATTCGGCACGACATATTCGGCACGACATATTCGGCACGACATATTAGGCACGACATAATTCGGCACGACATATTAGGCACGACATATTCGCACGACATATTCGGCACGACATATTAGGCACGACATATCGGCACGACATATTAGGCACGACATATTCGGCACGACATATTAGGCACGACATATTAGGCACGACATATTAGGCACGACATATTAGGCACGACATATTCGGCACGACATATTTGGCACGACATATTTGGCACGACATATTAGGCACGACATATTAGGCACGACATATTAGGCACGACATATTCGGCACGACATATTAGGCACGACATATTAGGCACGACATATTAGGCACGACATATTAGGCACGACATATTAGGCACGACATAATTAGGCACGACATATTCGGCACGACATATTTGGCACGACATATTTGGCACGACATATTTGGCACGACATATTAGGCACGACATATTAGGCACGACATATTAGGCACGACATATTCGGCACGACATATTTGGCACGACATATTTGGCACGACATATTAGGCACGACATATTAGGCACGACATATTCGGCACGACATATTAGGCACGACATATTAGGCACGACATATTAGGCACGACATATTAGGCACGACATATTAGGCACGACATATTCGGCACGACATATTTGGCACGACATATTAGGCACGACATATTAGGCACGACATATTAGGCACGACATATTAGGCACGACATATTCGGCACGACATATTTGGCACGACATATTTGGCACGACATATTAGGCACGACATATTAGGCACGACATATTCGGCACGACATATTTGGCACGACATATTTGGCACGACATATTTGGCACGACATATTAGGCACGACATATTAGGCACGACATATTTGGCACGACATATTCGGCACGACATATTAGGCACGACATATTCGGCACGACATATTTGGCACGACATATTTGGCACGACATATTTGGCACGACATATTAGGCACGACATATTAGGCACGACATATTAGGCACGACATATTCGGCACGACATATTTGGCACGACATATTAGGCACGACATATTAGGCACGACATATTAGGCACGACATATTTTGGCACGACATATTTGGCACGACATATTTGGCACGACATATTAGGCACGACATATTAGGCACGACATATTAGCACGACATATTCGGCACGACATATTTGGCACGACATATTTGGCACGACATATTTGGCACGACATATTAGGCACGACATATTAGGCACGACATATTCGGCACGACATATTTGGCACGACATATTTGGCACGACATATTAGGCACGACATATTAGGCACGACATATTTGGCACGACATATTTGGCACGACATATTTGGCACGACATATTAGGCACGACATATTAGGCACGACATATTCGGCACGACATATTTGGCACGACATATTTGGCACGACATATTAGGCACGACATATTAGGCACGACATATTCGGCACGACATATTTGGCACGACATATTTGGCACGACATATTTGGCACGACATATTAGGCACGACATATTAGGCACGACATATTTGGCACGACATATTCGGCACGACATATTAGGCACGACATATTCGGCACGACATATTAGGCACGACATATTCTGCACGACATATTCGGCACGACATATTCGGCACGACATATTCGCACGACATATTAGGCACGACATATTCGGCACGACATATTCGGCACGACATATTCGACACGACATATTCTGCACGACATATTCGGCACGACATATTCGGCACGACATATTCGGCACGACATATTAGGCACGACATATTCGGCACGACATATTCGGCACGACATATTCGGCACGACATATTCGGCACGACATATTCGGCACGACATATTCGGCACGACATATTAGGCACGACCATATTCGGCACGACATATTAGGCACGACATATTCGGCACGACATATTCGGCACGACATATTCGGCACGACATATTCGGCACGACATATTCGGCACGACATATTCGACACGACATATTCTGCACGACATATTCGGCACGACATATTCGGCACGACATATTCGGCACGACATATTAGGCACGACATATTCGGCACGACATATCGGCACGACATATTCGGCACGACATATTCGGCACGACATATTAGGCACGACATATTCGGCACGACATATTCGGCACGACATATTCGGCACGACATATTCGGCACGACATATTCGGCACGACATATTCGGCACGACATATTCGGCACGACATATTCGGCACGACATATTCGGCACGACATATTCGGCACGACATATTCGGCACGACATATTCGGCACGACATATTAGGCACGACATATTAGGCACGACATATTCGGCACGACATATTAGGCACGACATATTCGGCACGACATATTAGGCACGACATATAGGCACGACATATTAGGCACGACATATTAGGCACGACATATTCGGCACACATATTCGGCACGACATATTCGGCACGACATATTCGGCACGACATATTCGGCACGACATATTAGGCACGACATATTCGGCACGACATATTAGGCACGACATATTAGGCACGACATATTAGGCACGACATATTAGGCACGACATATTCGGCACGACATATTAGGCACGACATATTCGGCACGACATATTAGGCACGACATATTAGGCACGACATATTAGGCACGACATATTAGGCACGACATATTCGGCACGACATATTTGGCACGACATATTAGGCACGACATATTAGGCACGACATATTAGGCACGACATATTAGGCACGACATATTAGGCACGACATATTAGGCACGACATATTAGGCACGACATATTAGGCACGACATATTCGGCACGACATATTCGGCACGACATATTCGGCACGACATATTCGGCACGACATATTCGGCACGACATATTCGGCACGACATATTCGGCACGACATATTCGGCACGACATATTCGGCACGACATATTAGGCACGACATATTCGGCACGACATATTAGGCACGACATATTAGGCACGACATATTCGGCACGACATATTCGGCACGACATATTCGGCACGACATATTCGGCACGACATATTCGGCACGACATATTCGGCACGACATATTCGGCACGACATATTCGGCACGACATATTCGGCACGACATATTCGGCACGACATATTCGGCACGACATATTCGGCAAGAACATGTAAAAGTGGTCACTTAGCATCCACCTTACAGAAG
Source organism: Cherax quadricarinatus (assembly GCF_026875155.1). Lineage (NCBI taxonomy): Eukaryota > Metazoa > Arthropoda > Malacostraca > Decapoda > Parastacidae > Cherax > Cherax quadricarinatus. The sequence goes on along the minus strand of NC_069442.1, from coordinate 37,930,686 downwards.
GTAAGGTGAGAGGATGGTCCTTCCTCGGATCAAACCTGATTACTTTTCTCCCTAGGTGTTGTGTGACTTGCGGGTTTAGCGCTTGGGTGTGAATGTAATAATAATGAAGTTCAATACAAAGTTATTGAGCCAGTCTGGAAACCTTCCCTGGCTCCCTCCCCTGGCTCCCTCCCCTGGCTCCCTCCCCTGGCTCCCTCCCCTTGCTCTCTCCCCTGGCTCCCTCCCCTGGCTCCCTCCCCCGGCTCCCTCCCTGGCTCCCCTCCCCTGGCTCCCTCCCCTGGCTCCCTCCCCTGGCTCCCTCCCCTGGCTCTCTCCCCTGGCTCCCTCCCCTGGCTCCTTCCCCTGGCTCCCTCCCCTGGCTCCCTCCCCTGGCTCCCTGCCCTGGCTCCCTCCCCTGGCTCCCTCCCCTGGCTCCCTCCCCTGGCTCCCTCCCTGGCTCCCTTCCCTGGCTCCCTCCCCTGGCTCCCTGCCCTGGCTCCCTTCCCTGGCTCCCTGCCCTGGCTCCCTTCCCTGGCTCCACCCCCTGGCTCCCTCCCCTGGCTCCCTCCCCTGGCTCCCTGCCCTGGCTCCCTCCCCTGGCTCCCTCCCCTGGCTCCCTCCCCTGGCTCCCTCCCCTGGCTCCCTCCCTGGCTCCCTTCCCTGGCTCCCTCCCCTGGCTCCCTGCCCTGGCTCCCTTCCCTGGCTCCCTGCCCTGGCTCCCTTCCCTGGCTCCCTGCCCTGGCTCCCTGCCCTGGCTCCCTCCCCTGGCTCCCTCCCTGGCTCCCTTCCCTGGCTCCCTCCCCTGGCTCCCTGCCCTGGCTCCCTTCCCTGGCTCCCTCCCCTGGCTCCCTTCCCTGGCTCCCTGCCCTGGCTCCCTGCCCTGGCTCCCTCCCCTGGCTCCCTGCCCTGGCTCCCTTCCCTGGCTCCCTGCCCTGGCTCCCTGCCCTGGCTCCCTTCCCTGGCTCCCTGCTTTGGCTCCCTGCCCTGGCTCCCTCCCCTGGCTCCTTCCCCTGGCTCCCTCCCCTGGCTCCCTCCCCTGGCTCCCTCCCCTGGCTCCCTCCCCTGCTCCCTCCCCTGGCTCCTTCCCCTGGCTCCCTCCCCTGGCTCCCTCCCCTGGCTCCCTCCCCTGGCTCCCACCCCTGGCTCCCTCCCCTGGCTCCCTCCCCTGGCTCCCTCCCCTGGCTCCCTCCCCTGGCTCCTTCCCCTGGCTCCCTCCCCTGGCTCCCTCCCCTGGCTCCCTCCCCTGGCTCCCTCCCCTGGCTCCCTCCCCTGGCTCCCTCCCCTGGCTCCCTCCCCTGGCTCCCTCCCCTGGCTCCCTCCCCAGGGCCCCCCCCTGGCTCCCTCTCCTGGCTCCCTCCCCCGGCTCCCTCCCCTGGCTCCCTCCCCTGGTTCCCTCCCCTGGCTCCCTCCCCTGGCTCCCTCCCCTGGCTCCCTCCCCTGGCTCCCTCCCCTGGCTCCCTCCCCAGGGCCCCTCCCCTGGCTCCCTCCCCTGGCTCCCTCCCCTGGCTCCCTCCCCAGGGCCCCTCCCCTGGCTTCCCTCCCCTGGCTCCCTCCCCTGGCTCCCTCCCCAGGGCCCCTCCCCTGGCTCCCTCCCCTGGCTCCCTCCCCTGGCTCCCTCCCCTGGCTCCCTCCCCTGGCTCCCTCCCCAGGGCCCCTCCCCTGGCTCCCTCCCCTGGCTCCCTCCCTGGCTCCCTCCCCTGGCTCCCTCCCCTGGCTCCCTCCCCTGGCTCCCTCCCCTGGCTCCCTCCCCAGGGCCCCTCCCCTGGCTCCCTCCCCTGGCTCCCTCCCCTGGCTCCCTCCCCAGGGCCCCTCCCCTGGCTCCCTCCCCTGGCTCCCTCCCCTGGCTCCCTCCCCTGGCTCCCTCCCCTGGCTCCCTCCCCAGGGCCCCTCCCCTGGCTCCCTCCCCTGGCTCCCTCCCCTGGCTCCCTCCCCTGGCTCCCTCCCCTGGCTCCCTCCCCTGGCTCCCTCCCCTGGCTCCCTCCCCTGGCTCCCTCCCCAGGGCCCCTCCCCTGGCTCCCTCCCCTGGCTCCCTCCCCTGGTTCCCTCCCCTGGCTCCCTCCCTTGGCTCCCTCCCCTGGCTCCCTCCCCAGGGCCCCCCCTGGCTCCCTCCCCTGGCTCCCTCCCCAGGGCCCCTCCCCTGGCTCCCTCCCCTGGCTCCCTCCCCTGGCTCCCTCCCCTGGCTCCCTCCCCTGGTTCCCTCCCTGGCTCCCTCCCCTGGCTCCCTCCCCTGGCTCCCTCCCCAGGGCCCCTCCCCTGGCTCCCTCCCCGTTCTCCCTCCCCTGGTTCCCTTCCCAGGATCTCTCCCCTGGCTCCTTCCTCAGGGCCTCTCCCCTGGCTCCCTCCCCTGGCTCCCTCCCCTTCTCCCTCCCCTGGCTCCCTCCCCTGGCTCCCCCCCCTGGCTCCCTCCCCTGGCTCCCTCCCCTGACTCCCTCCCATGGCTCCCTCCCCTGGCTCCCTCCCATGGCTCCCTCCCCTGGCTCCCTCCCCGTTCTCCCTCCCCTGGCTCCCTCCCCTGGCTCCCCCCCTGGCTCCCTCCCCGTTGTGCCTCCCTTGCTCCCTCCCCTGGCTCCCTCCCTGGCTCCCTCCCCGTTGTCCCTCTCCTTGCTCCCTCCCCGTTCTCCCTCCCCTGGCTCCCTCCCCTGGCTCCCTCCCCTGGGTCCCTCCCCTGGGTCCCTCCCCTGGCTCGTTCCCCTTTGCTCCCTCCCCTGGCTCCCGCCCATGGCTCCCTCCCATGGCTCCCTCCCCTGGCTCCTTCCCCTTTGCTCCCTCCCCTGGCTCCCTCCCCTGGCTCCCTCCCCTGGCTCCCTCCCCTGGCTCCCTCCCCTGGCTCCCTCCCCTGGCTTCCTCCCCTGGCTCCCACCCCTGGCTCCCTCCCTGGCTCCTTCCCCTGGCTCCCTCCCCTGGCTCCCTCCCCTGGCTCCTTCCCCTGGCTCCCCCCCTGGCTCCTCCCCTGGCTCCTTTCCCCTGGCTCCCTCCCCTGGCTCCCTCCCCTGGCTCCCTCCCCTGGCTCCCTCCCCTGGCTCCCTCCCCTGGCTCCCTCCCCTGGCTCCCTCCCCAGGGCCCCTCCCCTGGCTCCCTCTCCTGGCTCCCTCCCCTGGCTCCCTCCCCTGGCTCCCTCCCCTGGTTCCCTCCCCTGGCTCCCTCCCCTGGCTCCCTCCCCTGGCTCCCTCCCCTGGCTCCCTCCCCTGGCTCCCTCCCCAGGGCCCCTCCCCTGGCTCCCTCCCCTGGCTCCCTCCCCTGGCTCCCTCCCCAGGGCCCCTCCCCTGGCTCCCTCCCCTGGCTCCCTCCTTTGGCTCCCTCCCCAGGGCCCCTCCCTGGTCCCTCCCCTGGCTCCCTCCCCCGGCTTCCCTCCCCGGTCCACCTGGCTCCCTCCCCAGGGCCCCTCCCCTGGCTCCCTTCCCCGGCTCCCTCCCCTGCTCCCTCCCCTGGCTCCCTCCCCTGGCTCCCTCCCCTGGCTCCCTCCCCAGGGCCCCTCCCCTGGCTCCCTCCCCTGGCTCCCTCCCCTGGGGTCCCTCCCCAGGGCCCCCTCCCCTGGCTCCCTCCCCTGGCTCCCTCCCCTGGCTCCCTCCCCTGGCCCCCTCCCCGGCCCCTCCCGGCTCCCTCCCCTGGCTCCCTCCCCTGGCTCCCTCCCCTGGCTCCCTCCCTGGCTCCCTCCCCTGGCTCCCTCCCCTGGCTCCCTTCCCAGGCCCCTCCCCTGGCTCCCTCCCCTGGCTCCCTCCCCTGGTTCCTCCCCTGGCTCCCTCCCCTGGCTCCTCCCTGGCTCCCTCCCAGGGCCCCCCCTGGCTCCCTCCCCTGGCTCCCTCCCCAGGGCCCCCCCCCTGGCTCCTCCCCTGGCTCCCCCCCCTGGCTCCCTCCCCTGGCTCCCCCCCCTGGTTCCCTCCACTGGCTCCCCTCCCCTGGGTCCATCCCCTGGCTCCCTCCCCAGGCCCCTCCCCCGCTCCCTCCCGTCTCCCTCCCCTGGTTCCCTTCCAGGATCCTCCCCTGGCTCCTTCCTCAGGGCTCTCCCCTGGCTCCCTCCCTGGCTCCCTCCCCGTTCTCCCTCCCCTGGCTCCCTCCCCCTGGCTCTCCCCCCTGGCCCCTCCCCTGGCTCCCTCCCCGGGCTCCCTCCCCTGGCTCCCTCCCATGGCTCCTCCCTGGCTCCTCCCCTGGCTCCCTCCCCTGGCTCCCTCCCCGTTCTCCCTCCCCTGGCTCCCTCCCCTGGCTCCCTCCCCGTTCTCCCTCCCCTGGCTCCCTCCCCTGGCTCCCCCCCCGTTGTGCCTCTCCTTGCTCCCCCCCTGGCTCCCTCCCCTGGCTCCCTCCCCGTTGTCCCTCTCCTTGCTCCCTCCCCTGTCCCTCCCCTGGCTCCCTCCCGGCTCCCCTCCCCTGGCTCCCTCCCCTGCTCCCTCCCCTGGCTCGTTCCCCTTTGCTCCCTCCCCTGGCTCCCTCCCATGGCTCCCTCCCATTGGCTCCCTCCCTGGCTCCTTTCCCCTTGCTCCCTCCCCTGGCCCTCCCCTGGCTCCCTCCCCTGGCTCCCTCCCCTGGGTCCCCTGGTCCTCCCTGGCTCCTCCCTGCTCCCTCCCCGTTTTGCTCCCTGGCCCCTCCTTGGCTCCCTCCCCGTTGTCCCCTCCCTGCTCCCTCCCCGTTCTCCCTCCCCTGGCTCCCTCCCTGGCTCCCTCCCCCTGGCTCCCTCCCCGTGCTCCCTCCTTCTCCCTGGCTCCCTCCCTGGCTCCCTCCCCTGGCTCCTTCCCCTTTGCTCCCTCCCTTTGGGTCCCTGCCCTGGCTCCCTCCCCTGTTCCCTCCCCTGGCTCCTTCCCCTTTGCTCCCATCCTTTTGGCTCCCTCCCCTGGCTCCCTCCCATGGCCTCCCTCCCTCCTGCTCCCTCCCTCCCTTCCCCTTTTCTCCCTCCCCTGGCTTCCCTCCCCTGGCTCCCTCCCTGGTCCTTCCCCTTTGGCTCCCCTCCGGCTCCCTCCTTGGCTCCCTCCCCTGGCTCCCTCCCCTGGCTCCCTCCCCCTGGCTCCCTCCCCTGGCTCCCTTTCCCTTTGCTCCCTCCCCTGGCTCCCTCCCCTGGTCCCTCTCCTGCTCCCTCCCCTGGCTCCCTCCCCTGGCTCCCTCCCCTGGCTCCCTCCCCTGGCTCCCTCCCCTGGCTCCCTCCCCTGGCTCCCTCCCCTGGCTCCCTCCCCTGGCTCCCTCCCCTGGCTCCCTCCCCTGGCTCCCTGACCAGGAGAGTGGTGACCTGACCACCCACAAGGTAGGTCACCGCCTGAGGTCATCTCAGCATGGCAGGTCAGTGGAGGTCAAGTCATTCTTAATGACCTACACGCTAAGAATGACTTCTCTAACCACCTTGTGAGAGAGAGAGCACAGAATAATAATGACAAGAGATGTCTTAGTGCGGTAGGCCTACAGGCCTCTGCAAGGCTAGGCCTATGTAAGTTTTAATTTGTCTATTTTTAAATTTGCTGAAGAATGGCAGACGATCCGCCCAAATTTACTCGGTGGGTGTTCCGGGGGTCAGCGCCCCCGGAGCCTGGTCCATGACCAAGCTTCGTGGTGGATGAGGGCCTGATCAACCAGGCTGTGTCTACCATGTCATGTTCCTGCTCTAATCACACCTGCTAAACACCAGCGTCTTCAAGGTTCCCCTTCTTTAAAGCCGCCTTGATTTAGTTCTCAAATTTCTTTATTATTAATTTAAGTAAGAACATGTGCAGCCGTTAGGCAACTTTATTCCGATACGTTTCGCCTACACAGTAGGCTTCTTCAGTCGAGTACAGAAAAGTTGGTAGAAGCAGAAGAGATGTCTTCGTATCTCTACTGCTTCTACCAACTTTGTGTACTTGACTGAACAAGTCTGCTGTGTAGGCGGAACGTTTCGCCAATAAAGTGTTGCATATGTCTTAATGTTCAATCTTTAGCGTGTCCTCGTAGCCACTGTCTCACAAAGACATAAGAATTCTCAGACTCCAACACTGGGAAGGTTGGTCGTGGCCACAACTGCGACCAGATCACAAGATTGTGAAGAGTCAAAAGGCATAGTACCGTGACTGGAACAATACACAAATAACCTGCACATAGAAGACAGGAGCTAGGACGACGTTTCGCTCCGACTCGGACCAGTGACTAGTTAGTTGGTAGCGTCCAGCAGTATCCGGGATTCGATCCCCGGTGTGGAAAATTACATTTACCTGGATGAATCTCATTACATACATACAAGTAAATGGTAACAAAGATAATTATTATTTATCAAAGTTACAGAGACAAGTAGGAATTTTTAGGACACCTAGGTCGCAAAAAATGTCCCCTTTTGATACCTACCATCTATCTCTCCACAAGTTGCTCTAGACCTATATTAATTGCAAATGAACTGTCCATATACACCAGGAATTCTGGTAAGTTATTATAATTTTTGTGGACTGTACATTAAAATTAATAAATGATTACATATTCACATTTATATAACAGAAGGAGAATTTATAATCATAACCCTCACCAATTTGTCTGGAGATTACTATGTATAATACTCAAAAATCCCCCCTGTCTACATTTATGATAATACTGGCCAGAACTATAAACATAATATAGACATGACTTAGCTGGGGGTAATATCCTGTTTTCATCTAATTTCGGAGTCCTGTCCAGTCGCCTGATTCTCACGTTACGCAGGACTGCAATTCCAACAATTTCGGCTCCTATTTGAGAGGTGTCAGCCCAATATAACCTCTAGAGCGACGAAAATTCTTCTTATTTTCACTAACGTTTTCTTGACTCATTCAAAAAAACATGGCGACTCTCCCTGCTCGCCCGCGCAGGCGCCGAGCTTCCCATTTTTTGTAATATAATTTTCATTAAATACGATATATTTTATTAATTTGCATACAAATACACTATTTTCGGAAAATATGCTAAATATTTTCCAGTCAGTTCCTGATCAGCCGGGCTGTGGCTCGTACGTTGGTTTGCGTGCAGCCAGCAGCAACAGCCTGGTTGATCAGGGGCTGATCCACCAGGAGGCCTGGTCACAGACCGGCCGCGGGGGCGTTGACCCCCGAAACTCTCTCCAGGTAAACTCCAGGTAAACACCCGGTAACGGGCGAAATGTTGGACATATTTCTTTACACCTGCTTCCCCCGTTCACCTAGCAGTATGTAGGTACCTGGGTGCTAGCCGACTGTTGTGGGTGGCATCCTGAGGGTGGTATACCTTAGCTTGAAGACTGAGACAATTATGCAACATATGGGAATCTTTATTAAGGAAACGTTTCGCCACATAGTGGCTTCATCAGTCCAATATAAAGCAGAAAGTAAGGAGAGGAGGAGTTTGAGGTAATCATTCCCTCAGCCTGGAGTCGATGTGTTCAGACCATCCAGACCATTTATCACACCTTAGAGCTGGACTTTGAAAGGAGCTGAGGTTGGATAGCAGCTCTTAGCCTGTGTAATTGATTTGTGAGTAAAAAAAATTAACCAAGAACATTGCATGAGGGACGGGATGGATAGTGCTGGCCATGATAGGGGAGAAGGTAATTGGAGGGGATGGAGCCGCGGGAAGGGTTGTGGGTATACAGGAGGAGAGACCTAAGATAGAATAAGCGTTCTGGCCACTTTGGCCTATTTTTAAGACAGAAACTTAAGTAAATGTTTACCTTGGACATTAAGCTTGCTTTCCAAGATTAGTTTTCACGCTTGGTCTACAAGCTTGGTCTCCAAGCTTTGTCTCTACGCTTGGTCTCCACCTCTCTATGTTGGAAAGGTACCCTGTAACATAATA
>NC_069442.1:37861786-37922461 GCF_026875155.1 Cherax quadricarinatus | reverse complement strand
CACTTTTGCAGTCTTCACTGTGTTCCACTGGCTTAAGTGTTCCTGCGGATCATGTGTTCCAAAGAAGTCTTCATGTTTTCCACTCGTCTTCCTGTGTTCCACTGCAGTCTTCACGGGTTCCCTGCAGCTTCATGTTTTCCCACTGCAGTTTTCATTTTGTTTCCACTGCAGTCTTCCGGGTTTCCACTGCAGTCTTCACTGTTTCCCTGCGTTTTCACTGTGTTCCCTAGTTTTTTCCCCTGTGTTCCACTGCAGTCTTCACTGTTTTTCCAAAGCTCTTATTTGGGGTTTCCACTGCAGTTTTACTGTTTTCCACTGCAGTTTTCACTGTGTTCCCGCAGTCTTCACTTGTTCCCACTGCAGTTTTCCCGTGTTCCACTGCAGTGTTCAGTGTGTTCCACTGCAGTCTTCACTGTGTTCCACTGCAGTCTTCACTGTGTTCCACTGCAGTCTTAACTGTGTTGCACTGCAGTGATCAGTGTGTTCCACTGCAGTCTTCAGTGTGTTCCACTTCAGTCTTCACTGTGTTCCACTGCAGTCTTCACTGTGTTCCACTGCAGTCTTCACTGTGTTCCACTGCAGTGTTCAGTGTGTTCCACTGCAGTCTTCAGTGTGTTCCACTGCAGTCTTCACTGTGTTCCACTGCAGTCTTCACTGTGTTCCACTGCAGTCTTCACTGTGTTCCACTGCAGTCTTCACTGTGTTCCACTGCAGTCTTCAGTGTGTTCCACTGCAGTCTTCACTGTGTTCCACTGCAGTCTTCACTGTGTTCCACTGATCTTCAGTGTTCACTGAGTCTCGTGTTCCACTGCAGTCTTCACTGTGTTCCACTGCAGTCTTCACTGTGTTCCACTGCAGTCTTACTGTGTTCCACTGCAGTCTCACTGTGTTCCACTGCAGTCTTCAGTGTGTTCCACTGCAGTCTTCAGCGTGTTCCACTGCAGTCTTCACTGTGTTCCACTGCAGTCTTCACTGTGTTCCACTGCAGTCTTCAGTGTGTTCCACTGCAGTCTTCACTGTGTTCCACTGCAGTCTTCACTGTGTTCCACTGCAGTCTTCACTGTGTTCCACTGCAGTCTTCACTGTGTTCCACTGCAGTGTTCAGTGTGTTCCACTGCAGTCTTCACTGTGTTCCACTGCAGTCTTCACTGTGTTCCACTGCAGTCTTAAACTGTGTTCCACTGCAGTTTTGGGGTTCCACTGCAGTTAGTGTGTTCACACTCTGTGTTCCACTGCAGTCTTCACTGTGTTCCACTGCAGTGTTCAGTGTGTTCCACTGCAGTGTTCAGTGTGTTCCACTGCAGTCTTCAGCGTGTTCCACTGCAGTCTTCAGCGTGTTCCACTGCAGTCTTCAACGTGTTCCACTGCAGTCTTCAGTGTGTTCCACTGCAGTCTTCACTGTGTTCCACTGCAGTCTTCAGTGTGTTCCACTGCAGTCTTCAGCGTGTTCCACTGCAGTCTTCAGTGTGTTCCACTGCAGTCTTCAGTGTGTTCCACTGCAGTCTTCAACGTGTTCCACTGCAGTCTTCAGTGTGTTCCACTGCAGTCTTCAGTGTGTTCCACTGCAGTCTTCAGTGTGTTCCACTGCAGTCTTCAGTGTGTTCCACTGCAGTCTTCAGTGTGTTCCACTGCAGTCTTCAGTGTGTTCCACTGCAATCTTCAGTGTTCCACTGCAGTCATCATGTGTTCCACTGCAGTCTTCCGTGTTCCACTGCAGTCTTCACTGTGTTCCACTGCAGTCTTCAGTGTGTTCCACTGCAGTCTTCAGTGTGTTCCACTGCAATCTTCAGTGTTCCACTGCAGTCATCAGTGTGTTCCACTGCAGTCTTCAGTGTTCCACTGCAGTCTTCACTGTGTTCCACTGCAGTCTTCAGTGTGTTCCACTGCAGTCTTCAGTGTTCCACTGCAGTCATCAGTGTGTTCCACTGCAGTCTTCAGTGTTCCAATGCAGTCTTCAGTGTTCCACTGCAGTCTTCAGTAACCGGGGTGTTTGAAGGTACCGTAACTACTGTAACCATAGTGGACTACTAACGATATCCTTATTGTCAATCAGACGTTTCCCAGGTCAGGCTGACACATTCCACTACATTATACACGACAAGCATCGTATTTGATGGACTGTGACGGGGCTGACACACGGCCAACTGTGACGGGGCTGACACACGGCCAACTGTGACGGGGCCGACACAGGGCCAACTGTGACAGGGCTGACACACGGCCAACTGTGACAGGACTGACACACGGCCAACTGTGATGGGGCTGACACACGGCCAACTGTGACGGGGCTGACACACGGCCAACTGTGACAGGGCTGACACACGGCCAACTGTGACAGGGCTGACACACGGCCAACTGTGACAGGGCTGACACACGGCTAACTGTGACGGGGCTGACACACGGCCAACTGTGACAGGGCTGGCACACGGCCAACTGTGACAGGGCTGACACACGGCCAACTGCGACAGGGCTGACACACGGCCAACTGCGACAGGGCTGACACACTGCCAACTGTGAAGGGGCTGACACACGGCCAACTGCGACAGGGCTGACACACGGTCAACTGTGACAGGGCTGACACTGGCCAACTGTGACAGGGCTGACACACGGCCCAACTGCGACAGGGCTGACACAGGGCCAACTGTGAAGGGGCTGACACACGGCCAACTGCGACAGGGCTGACACATGGCCAACTGTGACAGGGCTGACACATGGCCAACTGCGACAGGGCTGACACATGGCCAACTGCGACAGGGCTGACACACGGCCAACTGCGACAGGGCTGACACACGGCCAACTGTGACAGGGCTGACACATGGCCAACTGTGACAGGGCTGACACATGGCCAACTGTGACGGGGCTGACACACGGCCAACTGTGACAGGGCTGACACATGGCCAACTGTGACGGGACTGACACACGGCCAACTGTGACGGGGCTGACACACGATCAACTGTGACAGGGCTGACACACGGCCAACTGTGACAGGGCTGACACACGGCCAACTGTGACGGGGCTGACACACGGCCAACTGTGACAGGGCTGACACACGGCCAACTGTGACAGGGCTGACACACGGCCAACTGTGACGGGGCTGACACACGGCCAACTGTGACAGGGCTGACACACGGCCAACTCCCGTTCCCACTGTGTAACTACCAATATACATGTAACGTTATAATTAATAAAATATCATACCTGGCTGTTTGTTCCACTCTACTGCTAACCAGGATTTTTCTGTAGCATATCTGAGCACAGATGTATGGAGGACACCTTTCTAAACAGAGATATTATGTATAGTGAGTACCTTTGTAAACACAGATATTATGTGTACAGGGTACCTTTCCAACATAGAGAGGTGGAGACCAAGCGTAGAGACAAAGCTTGGAGACCAAGCTTGTAGACCAAACTTGGAGACCAAGCGTGAAAACTAATCTTGGAAAGCAAGCTTAATGTCCAAGGTAAACATTTACTTACGTTTCTGTCTTAAAAATAGGCCAAAGTGGCCAGAACTCTTATTCTATCTTAGGTCTCTCCTCCTGTATACCCACAACCCTTCCCCCGGCTCCATCCCCTCCAATTACCTTCTCCCCTATCATGGCCAGCACTATCCATCCCGTCCCTCATGCAATGTTCTTGGTTAATTTTTTTTACTCACAAATCAATTACACAGGCTAAGAGCTGCTATCCAACCTCAGCTCCTTTCAAAGTCCAGCTCTAAGGTGTGATAAATGGTCTGGATGGTCTGAACACATCGACTCAGGCTGAGGGACTGATTACCTCAAACTCCTCCTCTCCTAACTTTCTGCTTTATATTGGACTGATGAAGCCACTGTGTGGCGAAACGTTTCCTTAATAAAGATTCCCATATGTTGCATAATTGTCTCAGTCTTCAAGCTAAGGTATACCACCCTCAGGATGCCACCCACAACAGTCGGCTAGCACCCAGGTACCTACATACTGCTAGGTGAACGGGGGAAGCAGGTGTAAAGAAATATGTCCAACATTTCGCCCGTTACCGGGTGTTTACCTGGAGTTTACCTGGAGAGAGTTTCGGGGGTCAACGCCCCCGCGGCCCGGTCTGTGACCAGGCCTCCTGGTGGATCAGCCCCTGATCAACCAGGCTGTTGCTGCTGGCTGCACGCAAACCAACGTACGAGCCACAGCCCGGCTGATCAGGAACTGACTGGAAAATATTTAGCATATTTTCCGAAAATAGTGTATTTGTATGCAAATTAATAAAATATATCGTATTTAATGAAAATTATATTACAAAAAATGGGAAGCTCGGCGCCTGCGCGGGCGAGCAGGGAGAGTCGCCATGTTTTTTTGAATGAGTCAAGAAAACGTTAGTGAAAATAAGAAGAATTTTCGTCGCTCTAGAGGTTATATTGGGCTGACACCTCTCAAATAGGAGCCGAAATTGTTGGAATTGCAGTCCTGCGTAACGTGAGAATCAGGCGACTGGACAGGACTCCGTAATTAGATGAAAACAGGATATTACCCCCAGCTAAGTCATGTCTATATTATGTTTATAGTTCTGGCCAGTATTATCATAAATGTAGACAGGGGGATTTTTGAGTATTATACACAGTAATCTCCAGACTAATTGGTGAGTGTTATGATTATAAATTCTCCTTCTGTTATATAAATGTGTATATGTAATCATTTATTAATTTTAATGTACAGTCCACAAAAATTATAATAATTTTACCAGAATTCCTGGTGTATATGGACATTTCATTTGCAATTAATATAGGTCTAGAGCAACTTGTGGAGAGATAGATGGTAGGTATCGAAGGGGGACATTTTTTGCGACCTAGGTGTCCTAAAAATTCCTACTTGTCTCTGTAATTTTGATAAATAATAATTATCTGTTACCATTTACTTGTATGTGTGTAATGAGATTCATCCAGGTAAATGTAATTTTCCACACCGGGGATCGAATCCCGGATACTGCTGGACGCTACCAACTAACTAGTCACTGGTCCGAGTCGGACCGAAACGTCGTCCTAAGCTCCTGTCTTCTATGTGCAGGTTATTTGTGTATTGTTCCAGTCACGGTACTATGCCTTTTGACTCTTCACAATATTGTGATCTGGTCGCAGTTGTGGCCACGACCAACCTTCCCAGTGTTGCAGTCTGAGAATTCTTATGTCTTTGTGAGACAGTGGCTACGAGGACACGCTAAGGATTGAACATTAAGACATATGCAACACTTTATTGGCGAAACGTTCCGCCTACACAGCAGACTTGTTCAATCAAGTACAGAAAGATGGTAGAAGCAGTAGAGATACGAAGACATCTCTTCTGCTTCTACCAACTTCTCTGTACTCGACTGAAGAAGTCTACTGTGTAGGCGAAACGTTTCGGAATAAAGTTGCCTAACGGCTGCACATGTTCTTACTTAAATTAATAATAAAGAAATTTGAGAACCAAATCAAGGCGGCTTTAAACAAGGGGAACCTTGAAGACGCTGGTGTTTAGCAGGTGTAATTAGAGCAGGAACATGACATGATAGACACAGCCTGGTTGATCAGGCCCTCATCCACCACGAAGCTTGGTCATGGACCAGGCTCCGGGGGCGCTGACCCCCGGAACACCCACCGAGTAAATTTGGGCGGATCGTCTGCCATTCTTCAGCAAATTTAAAAAAAGACAAATTAAAACTTACATAGGCCTAGCCTTGCAGAGGCCTGTAGGCCTACAGCATTAAGACATCTCTTGTCATCATTATTCTGTGCTCTCTCTCACAAGGTGGTTAGAGAAGTCATTCTTAGCGTGTAGGTCATTAAGAATGACTTGACCTCCACTGACCTGCCATGCTGAGATGACCTCAGGCGGTGACCTACCTTGTGGGTGGTCAGGTCACAACTCTCCTGGTCAGGGCGGCAGGGACGGGCCAATGGGAGGGAGCCAGGGGAGGGAGCCAGGGGAAGGAGCCAGGGGAGGGAGCAAAGGGTAAGGAGCCAGGGGAGGGAGCCAGGGGAGGGAGCCAGGGGAGGGAGCCAGGGGAGGGAGCCAGGGGAGGGAGCCAGGGAGGGAGCCAAGGGGAGGGAGCCAGGGGAGGGAGCCAGGGGAGGGAGCCAGGGGAGGGAGCCAGGGAAGGAGCCAGGGGAGGGAGCCAGGGGGAGGGAGCAAGGGGAGGGAGCCAGGGGAGGGAGCCAGGGGAGGGAGCCAGGGGAGGGAGCCAGGGAGGGAGCCAGGGGAGGGAGCCAGGGGAGGAGCCAGGGGAGGGAGCCAGGGAGGAGCCAGGGGAGGGAGCCAGGGGAGGGAGCAAGGGAAGGAGCCAGGGGAGGGAGCCAGGGAGGGAGCCGGGGAGGGAGCCAGGGGAGGGAGCCAGGGGAGGGAAGCAAAGGGGAAGGAGCCAGGGGAGGGAGCCAGGGGAGGGAGCCAGGGGAGGGAGCCAGGGAGGGAGAGGGAGAGCAAAGGGGAAGGAGCCAGGGAGGGAGCCAGGGGAGGGAGCCAGGGGAGGGAGCAAGGAGGAGGGGAGGGACAGGGGAGGGAGCCAGGGGAGGGAGCCAGGAGAGGGAGCAAGGGGAGGGAGCCAGGGGAGGGAGCCAGGAAGGGAGCCAGGGGAGGGAGCCAGGGAGGGACCAGGGGAGGGAGCCAGGGGAGGAGCAGGAGAGGGAGAGGGGAGGGCCAGGGGAGGGAGCCAGGCAGTGGAGCCAGGAGGGAGCCAGGGAGGGAGCCAGGGGAGGGAGCCAGGGGAGGGAGCCAGGGGGAAGGACCCAGGGGGGGGAAAGCCAGGGAGGGAGCCGGGGGAGGGAGCCAGGGGAGAGGGAGACCGGGGGAGGGAGCCAGGGGAGCAAGGAGAGGAGCAACGGGGAGGGAGCCAGGGGAGGAGCCAGGGGAGGGAGAGACGGGGAGGGAGCCAGGGGAGGGAGCAACGGGAGCCAGGGAGGGAGCCAGGGGAGGGAGCCAGGGGAGGGAGCCGGGGAGGGAGCCAGGGGAGGGAGCACAGGGGAAGGAGCCAGGGGAGGGAGCCAGGGGAGGGAGCCAGGGGAGGGAGCCAGGGGAGGGAGCCAGGGGAAGAGAAAAAGGGGAGGAGCCAGGGGAGGGAGCCAGGGGGGGAGCCAGGGAGGGAGCCAGGGAGGAGCAAGGGGAGAGCCAGGGGGGGGAAAGCCAGAGGGAGGGAGCCAAAGGGGAGGAGCCAGGGGAGGGAGCCAGGGGAGGGAGCAAGGGAGGGAGCAAGGGGAGGACCAGGGAGGGAGCCAGGGGAGGGAGCCAGGGGAGGGAGCCAGGGAGGGACCAGGGAGGGAGCCAGGGAGGGAGCCAGGGAGGGAGCCGGGGAGGGAGCCAGGGGAGGGGAGCCAGGTGGAGGGAGCCAGGGAGGGAGCCAGGGAGGGAACAGGGAGGGAGCCAGGGGAGGGAGCCAGGGAGAGGAGCCAGGGGAAAGGGAGCCAGGGAGGGAGACGGGGAGGGAGCCAGGGGAGGGAGCAGGGAGGAGGCCAGGGAGGAGCCAGGGGAGGGAGCCAGGGAGGAGCAGGGGGAGAACGGGGAGGGAGCCAGGGGGAGGGGCCCGGGGAGGGAGCCAGGGGAGGGAGCAGGGGAGGGAGCCAGGGGAGGGACCAGGGAGGGAGCCAGGGGAGGGAGCCAGGGAGGGGCCAGGGAGGGGAGCAGGGGGGGGCCTGGGAGGGAGCCAGGGAGGGAGCCAGGGGGGGCCCGGGGGAGGGAGCCAGGGGAGGGAGCCAGGGGAGGGAGCCAGGGGAGGGAACCAGGGGAAGGGAGGGCCAGGGAGGGAGCCAGGGGAGGGGCCCTGGGGAGGGAGCCAGGGGAGGGAGCCAGGGGAGGGAGCCAGGGGAGGGAGCCAGGGGAGGGAGCCAGGGAGGGAGCCAGGGGAGGAGCCAGGGGAGGGAGCCGGGGGGAGGGGCCTGGGGAGGGAGCCAGGGAGGGAGCCAGGGGGGGGAAAGCCAGGGGAGGGAGCCAGGAGAGGGAGCCAGGGGAGGGGCCCTGGGAGGGAGCCAGGGGAGGGAGCCAGGGGAGGGAGCCAGGGGAGGGGCCCTGGGGAGGGAGCCGGGGGAGGGAGCCAGGGGAAGGGAGCCAGGGGAGGGGCCTGGGGAGGGAGCCAGGGGAGGGAGCCAGGGGAGGGAGCCAGGGGAGGGAGCCAGGGGAGGGAGCCAGGGGAGGGAACCAGGGGGGCCAGGGGAGGGAGCCAAGGGGAGGGAGCCAGGAGAGGGAGCCAGGGGAGGGCCCTGGGGAGGGAGCCAGGGGAGGGAGCCAGGGGAGGGAGCCCAGGGGAGGGAGCCAGGGGAGGGAGCCAGGGGAGGGAGCCAGGGGGGGGAAAGCCAGGGGAGGAGCCAGGGGAGGGAGCCAGGGGAGGGAGCCAGGGGAAGGAGCCAGGGGAGGGGCCAGGGGAGGGAGCCAGGGGAGGGAGCCAGGGGAGGAGCCAGGAGGGAGCCAGGGAAGGAGCCAGGGGAGGGAGCCAGGGGAGGGAGCCAGGGGAGGGAGCCAGGGGAGGGAGCCAGGGGAGGGAGCCAGGGGAGGGAGTCCAGGGGAAGGAGCCAGGGAGGGAGCCAGGGTGGGAGCCAGGGGAGGAGCCAGGGGAGGGAGCCAGGAAGGAGCCAGGGAGGGAGCCGGGAAGGGAGCCAGGGGAGGGAGCCAGGGAAGGGAGCCAGGGGAGGGAGCCAGGGGAGGGAGCCCAGGGGAGGGAGCCAGGGGAGGGAGCCAGGGAGGGAGCCAGGGGAGGGAGCCAGGGAGGGAGCCAGGGAGGGAGCCCAGGGGAGGGAGCCAGGGAAGGGAGCCAGGCAGGGAGCCAGGGAGGGAGCCAGGGAGGGAGCCAGGGGAGGGAGCCAGGGAGGGAGCCAGGGGAGGGAGCCAGGGAGGGAGCCAGGGAGGGAGCCAGGGAGGGAGCCAGGGGAGGGAGCCAGGGAGGGAGCCAGGGAAGGTTTCCAGACTGGCTCAATAACTTTGTGTTGAACTTCATTATTATTACATTCACACCCAAGCGCTAAACCCGCAAGTCACACAACACCTAGGGAGAAAAGTAATCAGGTTTGATCCGAGGAAGGACCATCCTCTCACCTTACCTTCTGTAAGGTGGATGCTAAGTGACCACTTTTACGTATGTCGTGCCTAATATGTCGTGCCTAATATGTCGTGCCTAATATGTCGTGCCTAATATGTCGTGCCGTAATATGTCGTGCCTAATTGTCGTGCCTAAATGTCGTGCCTAATATGTCGTGCCTAATATGTCGTGCCGAATATGTCGTGCCTAATATGTCGTGCCTAATATGTCGTGCCTAATATGTCGTGCCTAATATGTCGTGCCTAATATGTCGTGCCTAATATGTCGTGCCTAATATGTCGTGCCTAATATGTCGTGCCTAATATGTCGTGCCTAATTATGTCGTGCCTAATATGTCGTGCCTCATATGTCGTGCCAAATATGTCGTGCCTAATAAGTCGTGCCGAATATGTCGTGCCTAATATGTCGTGCCTAATATGTCGTGCCTAATATTCGTGCCTAATATTCGTGCCTAATATGTCGTGCCGAATATGTCGTGCCGAATATGTCGTGCCTAATATGTCGTGCCGAATATGTCGTGCCTAATATGTCGTGCCGAATATGTCGTGCCGAATATGTCGTGCCGAATATGTCGTGCCGAATATGTCGTGCCGAATATGTCGTGCCGAATATGTCGTGCCTAAAAATGTCGTGCCTAATATGTCGTGCCGAATATGTCGTGCCGAATATGTCGTGCCGAATATGTCGTGCCGAAATATGTCGTGCCTAATATGTCGTGCCTAATATGTCGTGCCGAATATGTCGTGCCTAATATGTCGTGCCGAATATGTCGTGCCGAATATGTCGTGCCGAATATGTCGTGCCGAATATGTCGTGCCTAATATGTCGTGCCTAATATGTCGTGCCGAATATGTCGTGCCTAATATGTCGTGCCTAATATGTCGTGCCGAATATGTCGTGCCAAAATATGTCGTGCCTAATATGTCGTGCCGAATATGTCGTGCCTAATATGTCGTGCCGAATATGTCGTGCCTAATATGTCGTGCCTAATATGTCGTGCCGAATATGTCGTGCCTAATATGTCGTGCCGAATATGTCGTGCCGAATATGTCGTGCCGAATATGTCGTGCCTAATATGTCGTGCCTAATATGTCGTGCCGAATATGTCGTGCCGAATATGTCGTGCCGAATATGTCGTGCCGAATATGTCGTGCCTAATATGTCGTGCCTAATATGTCGTGCCGAATATGTCGTGCCTAATATGTCGTGCCGAATATGTCGTGCCTAATATGTCGTGCCTAATATGTCGTGCCTAATATGTCGTGCCTAATATGTCGTGCCGAATATGTCGTGCCTAATATGTCGTGCCAATATGTCGTGCCGAATATGTCGTGCCGAATATGTCGTGCCGAATATGTCGTGCCGAATATGTCGTGCCTAATATGTCGTGCCTAATATGTCGTGCCGAATATGTCGTGCCTAATATGTCGTGCCGAATATGTCGTGCCGAATATGTCGTGCCGAATATGTCGTGCCGAATATGTCGTGCCAATATGTCGTGCCTAATAATGTCGTGCCGAATATGTCGTGCCTAATATGTCGTGCCTAATATGTCGTGCCGAATATGTCGTGCCTAATATGTCGTGCCTAATATGTCGTGCCGAATATGTCGTGCCTAATATGTCGTGCCGAATATGTCGTGCCTAATATGTCGTGCCGAATATGTCGTGCCTAATATGTCGTGCCTAATATGTCGTGCCGAATATGTCGTGCCTAATATGTCGTGCCGAATATGTCGTGCCGAATATGTCGTGCCGAATATGTCGCGCCGAATATGTCGTGCCTAATATGTCGTGCCGAATATGTCGTGCCGAATATGTCGTGCCGAATATGTCGTGCCGAATATGTCGTGCCGAATATGTCGTGCCGAATATGTCGTGCCTAATATGTCGTGCCGAATATGTCGTGCCGAATATGTCGTGCCTAATATGTCGTGCCTAATATGTCGTGCCGAATATGTCGTGCCGAATATGTCGTGCCGAATAGGCAGAACTTGCGATCTTGGCTTAAATAGCAACGTTCATCTTGCCATATAAGACAAGTGAAAATTTATGTATGCAATAATTTCGCCAAAATCATTCTGAACCTAACGAAAAAAATATATTTCACTGTGTTTGTTTAGTATTAAATTATTGTAAACAAATCTAAAATATATTTAGTTGGGTTAGGCTAAAATAAATTGTTCTTGTTATAATAAGGTTAGGTAAGTTTTCTAAGATTCTTTTGGTGCAAAATTAAAAAATTTTACATTAACATTAATGAAAAATATATATCTTTAAACGTATAAGAAAAAATTTCATAAAAGAATTAATTTTAAAGAGTTCTTGCTAATTGATCAGTTTACATATTCGGCACGACATATATATATATATATTATATATATATATATATTATATATATATATATATATATATATATATATATATATATATATATATTATATATATATATATATATATATATATATATATATATATATATATATATATATATATATATATATATACACACATACACACACACGGACTCGACCCCCGCAACCTCAACTAGGTGAGTACACATACACACACACATACACACACACACAGAAATCGGCCTGACGACACTGGAGGACAGGAGGGTCAGGGGAGATATGATAACGACATATAAAATACTGCGTGGAATAGACAAGGTGGACAAAGACAGGATGTTCCAGGAGGGGACACAGAAACAAGAGGCCACAATTGGAAGTTGAAGACACAAATGAGTCAGAGAGATAGTAGGAAGTATTTCTTCAGTCATAGAGTTGTAAGGCAGTGGAATAGCCTAGAAAATGACGTAGTGGAGGCAGGAACCATACACAGTTTTAAGACGAGGTTTGATAAAGCTCATGGAGCGGGGAGAGAGAGGGCCCAGTAGCAACCGGTGAAGAGGCGGGGCCAGGAGCTAAGACTCGACCCCTGCAACCACAAATAAGTGAGTACAAATAGGTGAGTACACACACACATACACACACACACACATATATATGTATATATATATATATATATATATAGTTTGTATATAAGGAAGGTTAAGCCTGGCTACCACATCATCAGTCATTGTTTACATTACAAATTTAACCATAAATATACTTATCATCGTTCATGTTATGATAGTGAGTGACAGATCTAGTTAGGCTTCTAACTCCACTTCTCTGATATTCAGATTTATGATTTACTTTTCTCCTCGTGTTATTTCTTATACTTGACATAGATATTCCAGTGTTATATTCCATCTCTTCCTTCACGACTCACAGCTTGACAGCTTCCTTGAGATGGTTTTTGTAAAGTGTGATGGCGGTAACGTTTTTGGGATAATATATGTAAACTAGGACTGTGATCTTTCCTACCTCTCAATTATTTCCCTTCCTCTCGTTTCCCAAATATAAATACCTCACACGTGACCCCTAAGACACCAGGGATGACCCAGACCCTACCTGACCTGGCTCTGCCGTATGTTAAGTACTGCAGGTATCTGTCAGTCTCACGGTAAAGGTTACCTGCATCCTTCCTGGGTCAGATACTGTCGTTTAGGAGTGAATTTGCCAACAGATGGTCTATGAAAGACGAGATGAACCATAGAATTACCAGGGGGATGGAAGTGAGAAATGCACTAAGGAACCTGTGGAGACGAAGTTATCCATGGAGACAAAATGATATGTAAGAATGTATTGTAGTACCAACGTTCTTCTTCCCCCATTAAATCTCAGTTACCATGGCTCCCATGCATGCAGACTTCCACTCAACCCATCTCCCCATTACCATGCTTCTATCTCAACCCCACGTCACCACAATTTCCTGTTAAGATTGATGGCCTGAGCACATCGACTTCTCTTGAGGGACTGATTACCTCAGACTCCTCTTTATCCTCCACCTTTCTCTGCACTGGACTGAAGAAGCAATTGCGTTACCTGGATACCTGGAGGTTATTCCGGGGATCAACGCGCCCGCGGCCCGGTCCACGACCAGGCCTCCCGATGGATCAGGGCCTGATCAACTAGGCTGTTACTGCTGGCCGCACGCAGTCCGACGTACGAGCCACAGCCCGGCTGATCCGGCACCGACTTTAGGTATCTGTCCAGCTCTCTCTTGAAGGCAGCCAGGGGTTTATTGGCAATTCCCCTAATGCTTGATGGGAGGCTGTTGAACAGTTTTGGGCCCCGGACACTTATGTGTTTTCTCTTAGTGTACCAATGGCGCCCCTACTTTTTATTGGCGGCATTTTGCATCGCCTGCCCAGTCTTTTAATTTCGTAGGGAGTGATTTCTGTGTGCAGATTTGGGACCATTCCTTCCAAGATTTTCCAAGTGTAGATTATGATATATCTCTCCCTCCTGCGTTCCAACGAGTACAAGTCAAGTGCTTCCAAGCGTTCCCAGTAGTTAAGGTGCTTGACAGAACTTATACGTGCAGTAAAGGATCTCTGTACACTCTCTAGATCTGCGATTTCACCTGCTTTGTATGGAGATGTTAATGTACAGCAGTATTCCAGCCTAGAGAGAACAAGTGATTTGAAAAGGATCATCATTGGCTTGGCATGTCTCGTTTTGAAAGTTCTCATTATCCATCCTATCATTTTCTTTGCACGTGCGATCGTGGCACTGTTGTGATCCTTGAAAGTGAGATCCTCAGACATTACTACTCCCAGGTCCCTTACATTATTTTTCCGCTCTATTGTATGGCCAGAGTCTGTTCTAGTTATTATCTCCTCCAGTTTTCCATAACGGAGTAGTTGGAATTTGTCCTCATTGAACATCATATTGTTTACCGTTGCCCACTGGAAAACTTTGTTTATATCTTCTTGGAGGTTAACCGCTTCGTGCAACTTTTCCAGAATAATGATTCCCAAACATTGCACAAGTGTTGCAATTATCATAGTGAATGACTGTCTGGGTGACTGGTGTTGACTGCTGGCTACACAAGCACGGAAAGAATTTCAGATTCCTTGGATCAAGAGCCCTTATTATGGCTCTCAACTCTTGAAGGTTTGTGTATAGTAATTGGTTAGTGTTAGATGTTATTAAGAGAAATGTATATTTTGTTGTCTGTTATTGTAAGACAATAACAGGAGAGGTCAGGACGGACCTCCCGTGGGGGCAGTTGATGACCCTCAAGCTGAACGTTGTGTAGCTTTAAAAATAGGTTGGATAAATACATGAGTGGATGTGGGTGGGTGTGAGTTAGACCTGATAGCTTGTGCTACCAGGTCGGTTGCCGTGTTCCTCCCTTAAGTCAATGTGACCTGACCTGACTAGGTTGGGTGCATTGGCTTAAGCCGGTAGGAGACTTGGACCTGCCTCGCATGGGCCAGTAGGCCTTCTGCAGTGTTCCTTCGTTCTTATGTTCTTATGTTTACTGTCTGACACTCGGGTGACGCTGACACCTGACTTGTGGTTCAGATAGCGTGTCACGCTGACACCTGACTTGTGGTTCAGGTAGCGTGTCACGCTGACACATGACTTGTGGTCAGGTAGCGTGTCACGCTGACACCTGACTTGTGGTTCAGATAGCGTGTCACGCTGACACCTGACTTGTGGTTCAGATAGCGTGTCACGCTGACACCTGACTTGTGGTTCAGATAGCGTGTCACGCTGACACCTGACTTTGTGGTTCAGATAGCGTGTCACGCTGACACCTGACTTGTGGTTCAGATAGCGTGTCACGCTGACACATGACTTATGGTTCAGATAGCGTGTTACGCTGACACATGACTTATGGTTCAGATAGCGTGTCACGCTGACACATGACTTATGACTTGTGGTTCAGATAGCGTGTCATGCTGACACCTGACTTGTGGTTCAGATAGCGTGTCACGCTGACACATGACTTGTGGTTCAGATAGCGTGTCACGCTGACACATGACTTGTGGTTCAGATAGCGTGTCACGCTGACACATGACTTGTGGTTCAGATAGCGTGTCACGCTGACACCTGACTTGTGGTTCAGATAGCGTGTCACGCTGACACATGACTTGTGGTTCAGATAGCGTGTCACGCTGACACCTGACTTGTGGTTCAGATAGCGTGTCACGCTGACACCTGACTTGTGGTTCAGATAGCGTGTCACGCTGACACCTGACTTGTGGCTCAGATAGCGTGTCACGCTGACACCTGACTTGTGGTTCAGGTAGCGTGTCACGCTGACACATGACTTGTGGTCAGGTAGCGTGTCACGCTGACACCTGACTTGCGGTTCAGATAGCGTGTCACGCTGACACCTGACTTGTGGTTCAGATAGCGTGGTCACGCTGACACCTGACTTGTGGTTCAGATAGCGTGTCACGCTGACACCTGACTTGTGGTTCAGATAGCGTGTCACGCTGACACCTGACTTGTGGTTCAGAGAGCGTGTCACGCTGACACATGACTTATGGTTCAGATAGCGTGTCACGCTGACACATGACTTATGGTTCAGATAGCGTGTCACGCTGACACCTGACTTGTGGTTCAGATAGCGTGTCACGCTGACACCTGACTTGTGGTTCAGATAGCGTGTCACGCTGACACATGACTTGTGGTTCAGAAGCGTGTCACGCTGACACATGACTTGTGGTTCAGATAGCGTGTCACGCTGACACATGACTTGTGGTTCAGATAGCGTGTCACGCTGACACATGACTTGTGGTTCAGATAGCGTGTCACGCTGACACATGACTTGTGGTTCAGATAGCGTGTCACGCTGACACATGACTTACGGTTCAGATAGCGTGTCACGCTGACACATGACTTGTGGTTCAGATAGCGTGTCACGCTGACACCTGACTTGTGGTTCAGATAGCGTGTCACGCTGACACCTGACTTGTGGTTCAGGTAGCGTGTCACGCTGACACATGACTTGTGGTCAGGTAGCGTGTCACGCTGAACCTGACTTGTGGTTCATGATAGCGTGTCACGCTGACACCTGACTTGTGGTTCAGATAGCGTGTCACGCTGACACCTGACTTGTGGTTCAGATAGCGTGTCACGCTGACACCTGACTTGTTGGTTCAGATAGCGTGTCACGCTGACACCTGACTTGTGGTTTAGGTAGCGTGTCACGCTGACACATGACTTGTGGTCAGGTAGCGTGTCACGCTGACACCTGACTTGTGGTTCAGATAGCGTGTCACGCTGACACCTGACTTGTGGTTCAGATAGCGTGTCACGCTGACACCTGACTTGTGGTTCAATAGCGTGTCACGCTGACACCTGACTTGTGGTTCAGATAGCGTGTCACGCTGACACCTGACTTGTGGTTCAGATAGCGTGTCACGCTGACACATGACTTATGGTTCAGATAGCGTGTCACGCTGACACATGACTTATGGTTCAGATAGCGTGTCACGCTGACACATGACTTGTGGTTCAATAGCGTGTCACGCTGACACATGACTTTATGGTTCAGATAGCGTGTCACGCTGACACATGACTTATGGTTCAGATAGCGTGTCACGCTGACACATGACTTGTGGGTTCAGATAGCGTGTCACGCTGACACCTGACTTGTGGTTCAGATAGCGTGTCACGCTGACACATGGACTTATGGTTCAGATAGCGGTGTCACGCTGACACATGACTTGTGGTTCAGATAGCGTGTCACGCTGACACATGACCTGTGGTTCAGATAGCGTGTCACGCTGACACATGACTTGTGGTTCAGATAGCGTGTCACGCTGACACATGACTTATGGTTCAGATAGCGTGTCCGCTGACACAGACTTGTGGTTCAGATAGCGTGTCACGCTGACACCTGATTGTGGTTCAGATAGCGTGTCACGCTTACACATGACTTGTGGTTCAGATAGCGTGTCACGCTGACACATGACTTGTGGTCAGGTAACGTGTCACGCTGACACATGACTTGTGGTTCAGATAGCGTGTCACGCTGACACCTGACTTGTGGTTCAGATAGCGTGTCACGCTGACACCTGACTTGTGGTCCAGTTAGCGTGTCACGCTGACACATGATTGTGGTTCAGATAGCGTGTCAACGCTGACACCTGACTTGTGGTTCAGATAGCGTGTCACGCTGACACCTGACTTGTGGTTCAGATAGCGTGTCACGCTGACACCTGACTTGTGGTTCAGATAGCGTGTCACGCTGACACATGACTTATGGTTCAGATAGCGTGTCACGCTGACACATGACTTATGGTTCAGATAGCGTGTCACGCTGACACATGACTTGTGGTTCAGATAGCGTGTCACGCTGACACCTGACTTGTGGTTCAGATAGCGTGTCACGCTGACACATGACTTGTGGTTCAGATAGCGTGTCACGCTGACACATGCCTTGTGGTCAGGTAACGTGTCACGCTGACACATGACTTGTCGTTCAGATAGCGTGTCACGCTGACACCTGACTTGTGGTTCAGGTAGCGTGTCACGCTGACACCTGACTTGTGGTTCAGGTAGCGTGTCACGCTGACACATGACTTGTGGTCAGGTAGCGTGTCACGCTGACACCTGACTTGTGGTTCAGATAGCGTGTCACGCTGACACCTGACTTGTGGTTCAGATAGCGTGTCACGCTGACACCTGACTTGTGGTTCAGATAGCGTGTCACGCTGACACCTGACTTGTGGTTCAGATAGCGTGTCACGCTGACACCTGACTTGTGGTTCAGATAGCGTGTCACGCTGACACCTGACTTGTGGTTCAGATAGCGTGTCACGCTGAACACATGACTTATGGTTCAGATAGCGTGTCACGCTGACACATGACTTATGGTTCAGATAGCGTGTCACGCTGACACATGACTTGTGGTTCAGATAGCGTGTCACGCTGACACTGACTTGTGGTTCAGATAGCGTGTCACGCTGACACATGACTGTGGATCAGATAGCGTGTCACGCTGACACATGACTTGTGGTTCAGATAGCGTGTCACGCTGACACATGACTTGTGGTTCAGATAGCGTGTCACGCTGACACATGACTTGTGGTTCAGATAGC
This sequence comes from Cherax quadricarinatus, assembly GCF_026875155.1. Classification (NCBI taxonomy): domain Eukaryota; kingdom Metazoa; phylum Arthropoda; class Malacostraca; order Decapoda; family Parastacidae; genus Cherax; species Cherax quadricarinatus. The sequence goes on along the minus strand of NC_069442.1, from coordinate 37,904,484 downwards.
GTGTCACGCTGACACATGACTTGTGGTTCAGATAGCGTGTCACGCTGACACATGACTTATGGTTCAGATAGCGTGTCACGCTGACACATGACTTGTGGTTCAGATAGCGTATCACGCTGACACCTGACTTGTGGTTCAGATAGCGTGTCACGCTGACACATGACTTGTGGTTCAGATAGCGTGTCACGCTGACACATGACTTGTGGTCAGGTAACGTGTCACGCTGACACATGACTTGTGGTTCAGATAGCGTGTCACGCTGACACATGACTTGTGGTTAGGTAAACGTGTCACGCTGACACATGACTTGTGGTTTCAGATAGCGTGTCACGCTGACACATGACTTGTGGTCAGGTAACGTGTCACGCTGACACATGACTTGTGGTTCAGATAGCGTGTCACGCTGACACATGACTTGTGGTTCAGATAGCGTGTCACGCTGACACATGACTTGTGGTCAGGTAACGTGTCACGCTGACACATGACTTGTGGTTCAGATAGCGTGTCACGCTGACACATGACTTGTGGTCAGGTAACGTGTCACGCTGACACGTGACTTGTGGTTCAGATAGCGTGTCACGCTGACACATGACTTGTGGTCAGGTAATGTGTCACGCTGACACATGACTTGTGGTTCAGGTAACTTCTCACGCTGACACATGACTTGTGGTCAGGTAACGTGTCACGCTGACACATGACTTATGGTTCAGATAGCGTGTCACGCTGACACATGACTTATGGTTCAGATAGCGTGTCACGCTGACACATGACTTATGGTTCAGATAGCGTGTCACGCTGACACCTGACTTGTGGTTCAGATAGCGTGTCACGCTGACACATGACTTATGGTTCAGATAGCGTGTCACGCTGACACATGACTTGTGGTTCAGATAGCGTGTCACGCTGACACCTGACTTGTGGTTCAGATAGCGTGTCACGCTGACACATGACTTGTGGTTCAGATAGCGTGTCACGCTGACACATGACTTGTGGTTCAGATAGCGTGTCACGCTGACACTAAAAAAATTTGAACATAAGAATTGAGGAACACTGCAGAAGACGTAACTGTTGAGTAACAGAAGTTAGTTACATCACGCACTGTGAGGCAAGAATACTTGCTACTGTGAGGCAAGAATACTTGCTACTGTGAGGCAAGAATACTTGCTACTGTGAGGCAAGAATACTTGCTACTCTGAGGCAAGAATACTTGCTACTGTGAGGCAAGAATACTTGCTACTGTCAGGCAAGAATACTTGCTACTGTGAGGCAAGAATACTTGCTACTGTCAGGCAAGAATACTTGCTACTGTCAGGCAAGAATACTTGCTACTGTGAGGCAAGAATACTTGCTACTGTCAGGCAAGAATACTTGCTACTGTGAGGCAAGAATACTTGCTACTGTCAGGAAAGAATACTTGCTACTGTCAGGCAAGAATACTTGCTACTGTGAGGCAAGAATACTTGCTACTGTCAGGCAAGAATACTTGCTACTGTCAGGCAAGAATATTGCTACTGTCAGGCCAAGAATACTTGCTACTGTGAGGCAAGAATACTTGCTACTGTCAGGCAAGAATACTTGCTACTGTGAGGCAAGAATACTTGCTACTGTGAGGCAAGAATACTTGCTACTGTCAGGCAAGAATACTTGCTACTGTGAGGCAAGAATACTTGCTACTGTCAAGGAAAGAATACTTGCTTACTGTCAGGCAAGAATACTTGCTACTGTGAGGCAAGAATACTTGCTACTGTCAGGCAAGAATACTTGCTACTGTCAGGCAAGAATACTTGCTACTGTGAGGCAAGAATACTTGCTACTCTCAGGCAAGAATACTTGCTACTGTCAGGCAAGAATACTTGCATACTGTCAGGCAAGAATACTTGCTACTGTCAGGCAAGAATACTTGCTACTGTCAGGCAAGAATACTTGCTACTGTGAGGCAAGAATACTTGCTACTGTCAGGCAAGAATACTTGCTACTGTGAGGCAAGAATGCTTGCTACTGTGAGGCAAGAATACTTGCCACTGTGAGGCAAGAATACTTGCCACTGTGAGGCAAGAATACTTGCCACTGTGAGGCAAGAATATTTGCCACTGTGAGGCAAGAATACTTGCTACTGTCAGGCAAGAATACTTGCCACTGTGAGGCAAGAATACTTGCCACTGTGTGGCAAGAATACTTGCCACTGTGAGGCAAGAATACCTGCCACTGTGAGGCAAGAATACTTGCCACTGTGAGGCAAGAATACTTGCCACTGTGAGGCAAGAATACTTGCCACTGTGAGGCAAGAATACCTGCCACTGTGAGGCAAGAATACCTGCCACTGTGAGGCAAGAATACCTGCCACTGTGAGGCAAGAATACCTGCCACTGTGAGGCAAGAATACCTGCCACTGTGAGGCAAGAATACTTGCCACTGTGAGGCAAGAATACCTGCCACTGTGAGGCAAGAATACCTGCCACTGTGAGGCAAGAATACTTGCCACTGTGAGGCAAGAATACTTGCTACTGTCAGGCAAGAATACTTGCCACTGTGAGGCAAGAATACTTGCTACTGTCAGGCAAGAGTACTTGCCACTGTGAGGCAAGAATACCTGCCACTGTGAGGCAAGAATACTTGCCACTGTGAGGCAAGAATACTTGCCACTGTGAGGCAAGAATACTTGCCACTGTGAGGCAAGAATACCTGCCACTGTGAGGCAAGAATACTTGCCACTGTGAGGCAAGAATACTTGCCACTGTGAGGCAAGAATACTTGCCACTGTGAGGCAAGAATTCCTGCCACTGTGAGGCAAGAATACCTGCCACTGTGAGGCAAGAATACTTGCCACTGTGAGGCAAGAATACTTGCCACTGTGAGGCAAGAATACCTGCCACACAGGAGAATCTCAACAAGTAAGCACACAGGTAGAGTGTAGATGAATGGTTCAGAGAACTGACACGTTGATAATTTAGACACTTTCAACTCTTGGATTTCTTTACTGAGGAAACGTTTCGCCACATCGACTCAAGGTTGAGGGACTGATTACCTCATTCTCCTCCTGTTCTTCACGATTCTCCTTTGTATGGACTGATGAAGTCACTGTGTGGCGAAACGTTCCCTCAGTAAGATACCCAAGAGTTGCACATGTGTCTAATTTATCCACGCAGGTAGAGACTCTTCTCGGTGGATATTCTTGGACACACACCTCTGTATGGACGCCTGGGAAGGACGCCACATAGTGGACACTCCTTATGAAGCTTGTATGTAGGTTGGTTATTAACCAGGAACACGGATAAGTTGTCACTGCTGCCGTGGTTCTTAAGAGCATAAGAATGGAGGAACACTGCAGCAGGCTTACTGATCCATACAAATAAAATAAAAATCACCCATTCCCGCTCTCGGAATTGAACATAAGAAAGAAGGAACACTGCAACAGGCCTGCTGGCCCATGCGAGGCAGGTCCAAGTCTTCTACCGGCTTAAGCCAATGCCACAACATAGTCAGGCCAGGTCACATTCACTTAAGAAGGAACATGGCAACTGACCTAGTAATCAGGTTCAACTCACACCCACTCACGCCCACTCATGTATTTATCTAACCTATTTTTAAAACTACACAACGTTTTAGCCTCAATAACTATACTCGGGAGTTTGTTCCACTCATCCACAACTCTATTACCAAACCAGTGCTTTCCTGTATCCTTCCTGAATCTGAATTTTTCCAACTTAAAACCATTGCTGTGATTCCTGTCTTGGCTAGATATTTTTAGCATGCTATTTACACCCCCTTTATTTATTCCTGTTTTCCATTTATACACCTCAATCATATCCATCGTAATTCTACGTCTTTCTAGAGAGCGCAGATTCAGGGCCTCAGTCTATCCTCATGGGGAAGATTTCTGATACATGGGATCAACTTTGTCATCCTCCTTTGTAAGTTTTCCAGAGCATTTATATCCATTCTGTAATACGGTGACCAAAACTGTGCAGCATAATCTAAATGAGGCCTAACCAAGGATATATAGAGTTGAAGAACAACCTAAGGACTCCTATTATTTATGCTTCTTGATATGAAGCCAAGGATTCTGTTAGCTTTATTGCGAACACTTATGCACTGTTGTCTTGGTTTCACCAGAACTCCTAAATCTTTTTCGCAATCCGTTTATTAAGATCTACATTATTTAGTTTATATGTGGCATGGTTATTGTCCTGTCCAACATTTAGAACTTTGCATTTGTCTATATTAAACTGCATCTGCCACTTCTCCGACCACTGCATCAGTCTATTCAAATCTTCCTGGAGTGCTCGAATGTCCTCGTCAGAATGAATTCGACGGCCTATTTTGGTGTCATCGACAAACTTGCTGATGTCGCTCTTTATGCCCTCATCAATGTCGTTTATGTAGATTGCGAATAACAGGGGGGCCAACACTGACCCCTGTGGAACACCGCTCGGGACGCTTCCCCACCTTGATTTCTCCCCATTTATGCAAACTCTCTGCTGTCTATTTGTCAACCATGCCTCTATCCAGGAAAAAAATTCTCCTCTTATTCCATGTGCCTTAATTTTCTTCAATAGTCTCTGATGTGGGACCCTGTCAAAAGCCTTATTGAAGTCTATATACACAATATCATATTCATTACCATGATCTACCTCCTCAAATACCTTAGTGAAAAAAGTTAATAAATTCGTAAGACAGGAACGCCCCTTTGTAAAACCATGCTGAGATTCGTTGATTAATTTATGCTTTTCAAGGTGGCTACGAACTGCCTTATTGGTCTATAGTTCGAAGCTAAGGACCTGTCACCTGCTTTGAATACAGGTATCACATTTGCCATTTCCCACATATCTTGCACCTTGTCAAACCTTTTCCCAAAAGCCATCATTCAGCTAACTTACAGCGACACCATCATAATTCCGACGCCAGAACAGGAGTTACGATGTTATCTTGAGCATAGATGAGAGTGTTATCTTAATCATCACACAGAAGATGCAGTGTTATCTTGTCCACTTTACAGGAGCTACAGTGTTATCATTACACTGACCTCGAGTGCTCTGTCTGAGGCTCAAGATCCACTCTATCTGATTATATGTCCCGAGGCTACGGCACAACTTATTTACTAATCAGTGGTTAATCACCAAAGAGATGGAGTTTGAACCCATGGCAAATGGGATCCAGGAAAAAAAAGGCATGAAAAAAGTACGAAAAAATCCCAACCTAACCTAACTTAGGGTATTTAAATTAAAAGTGATTTTTTTCCAGTGATCTTTTTTCCTAGATAAGATAAGAGAGAGATATGATTTTCTTCGGATTTTTAACCACGGAGGGTTAGCCAACCAGGATAACCCAAGAAAATCAGTGCGTCATCGAGGACTGTCTGTCTTATTTCCATTGTGGTCCTCAATCTTGTCCCCCAGGATGCGACCCACACCAGTCGACTAACACCCAGGTACCTATTTGCTGCTAGCTGAACAGGACAACAGGTGTGAGGAAACACGTCGAAATGTTTCCACCAGCTGGGAATCGAACCCGGGCCCTCCGTGTGTGAAGCTAGAGCTTTAGCCACCAGGCCACTATTGTGACTTAATTTCCGTGACTCTTTTTCCGGACACCGGCAAGTGAGTTATAAAACTCACGGACAAGTGCGTTTTAGGACTTACCCGCCGCGGGTTCAAACCCACACCCATTCCCTGGTTTGTTTGCACTCGTGAAATTACGATTTCATGAACCCTACAGCAGTTAATCCGGATCCTCCAGCAATAAGGGAGAAGTGATTACCGCTACTGCAATAAGTACGTCATCACTGAAGATCACCCTCAGTATGGTAGCGCTGGTCTTCCTCTTGCGTCTGGAGAAAGTCATGGAGAAACTGGAATTATCGTGAGAACTGAAAGCTACCGCGGTAGGTCTAGTCTACTACATAGCAGATTGCTTCCTGACCATAACACAAGGCACAGATCACTCTTTGATGTTCCTCGTGTCCATCTCACACTATGCAAAAACTCAATGCACATAAAAGGCCCTAAAATCTGGAATTCATTACCTGTAAATATAAAAGAAACACTACCTGTTTATAAATTCAAGTCTCTTCTCAAAGATCACTTACTCACCCAAAACCAAATAAATACTGAATAACTGAACCTTATAAATTGTATATCTTAAATGTTTCTCACAATTATATCACATAAATGTTAAACCTAAAACCCAATCTAACTTTATTATTTTTTAAATACACTACCTAACAGAATACTCCATTCTACTGAATGTACAACAATGCATGAACATTAAAATGGTATAAAATACCGACAGGTTGTTAGGTAAGACACATATGCAACAGTTAGGTATCTTAATTTCGAAACGTTTCGCCTACACAGTAGGCTTCTTCAGTCGAGTACAGAAAAGTTGATAGAAGCAGAAGATACTTGAAGACGATGTAATCAGTCCATCACCCTTAAAGTTTTGAGGTGGTCAGTCCCTCAGTCTGGAGAAGAGCATTGTTCCATGGTATGAAACAATATATTGTTTCATACCATGGAACAATGCTCTTCTCCAGACTGAGGGACTGACCACCTCAAAACTTTAAGGGTGATGGACTGATTACATCGTCTTCAAGTATCTTCTGCTTCTATCAACTTTTCTGTACTCGACTGAAGAAGCCTACTGTGTAGGCGAAACGTTTCGAAATTAAGATACCTAACTGTTGCATATGTGTCTTACCTAACAACCACAACAATGCATACAACCATATGACCTGTCTTTGTAATACTCACTTGTGCTTTATAGTTATCTGTTTACATTAATGTCTTATCACTGATTTCATCATTGCTTAGTTAATCTTAAGTTAATTTTAAGCCAGCCCGTAATGCTATGCATAGTATAAGTGGCTTTGGCATGCTGCTCTTACCTGTATTTTTTTTGTACCTCTGTATGTGTGCTCAAATTGGGCAGATTTCTATGCGGCCAACTACAAAATGTGTTGTCAGCACTCTGGAGGTGTTGATGTATGGTGTGTGATGAGTGTCGTGGCTGGTCGTCCCTCAGGGTGTCCCACTAGGTGTCCCACTGGGTGTCTCTCAGGGGTCTCTCTGTGTTTCACATGGCTGTCTCCAGCACGACAGGGCGTCCTCCAAGAAGACAACTCTGAGCCTGCACTGTTTTTCTTGGTGGTACTAGAGGCTTGTGTGGCAGACTAGAGGGAGATTATCCCTCTTCTTCCTCACCACAAACTGGAAACGTGTTCACGTTACTATATTCATGACAATACGTTAAATCCATAGGGCACATAAACTAATATAGCCCCACTCCACAAAGGTGGCTGCAAAGAAATTAAAAAAAAAAAAAAACTGACGACCTACCTTACCAAGACTGTAATAGGGTTTCAAGAAGGAAGGTTACCAGCCACATGGAATCAAAACAATTGTAAAACCCAGGAAAACATGGGTTCAGAACAGCTCGATCCTTCCTCTCGTAATTGCTGGACCATTACAACATGGTCTTGGATGCACAAAATGCGTGGAAAAAAAAGAATTACTGGAAAGGCGTGAAATCAAAGGCGGCCAGAGTAAAAAAAAAAAAACTGTGGTCAAGGCTTAGTGCTCGCCCACTTCTCTTTCTCATCCTCACATCTGACACAGTCAGGACATAAGCCAAGCACTGTATCATCCTCTGAAGATGATAGAAGAATTTATATGAGAGTGTCATCCATAGAAGACACAGTGAGCCCCCAAGTTGATGTAAACCAAGTTTTCCAGTGGCCCCAACTGAAAACAAATGATGGTCAGGAAAAATTTCCCAGAAAAAAAACAGTTTCCGGTACAAGAAAACCTACACTATTAGACGGAAGTCTAATGGGGGAAAGACTGAGAGAAAAAAATTCAGGAATCTTGACAACAATACTGTTTCAAAACCGCTTGGAAAAAGAAAATTCAAATTTATCTAAACTTTAGCAAAAGGGAAAAGCCAACATCATGAAAGGATCTCTCTCAAGCTGGAATATTACTGTAATAAGGGCCTCTTCAACCATCAAGATTCCAGAACTGGAAAATGTATGGAAAACCCTTCACAAACTCGTTTAAAACTCAAACACCTAAAGTACCAAAAGAACTTGAAATCCCCAGAAAAAATGTTCTCCCGAAATAGGGGAAAATTAAACCCGGGGGTTTTCCTGGAGGATGTTCTAAGGGGCATTTCCCCTGCAGCCCATTTTTGACCAGGCCTCCTTGGTCGGGGGCCCGATCACCAGGCTGTTATTCTGGGTGCCCTTCCCCAAAGTACAACCAAAAACACGGTGATCAAGGGGACTTTAGGTATCTTCCAGCTCCCCTTGAAGACAATCAGGGTTATTGTTTAAATTTCCCCTTTTTGCCTGGGGGGAGGCTGTCGAACAGTTTTACCCCCCACTTCTGTGTTTTTCTCTTAGTTTATTCATGGGATCCACTTTTTACTGGGGGATGTTGCACACTTTTCCCAGCTTTGATTCATAAGGAGTGATTTCTGATGCAGTTTTTACCCCGTCCCCTTTTTAATTTTTAGGTGTGGTTATAATTTCTCTCTCTCTGCACTCAGGAGTACAGATCAAGAGACCCGAATTAAGGGGGTTCGAGGATCTTATATGTGCAGTGAAGTTTTTTGTGGTTCTCTGATTTTCTGTTTCCTGTCTTTAAATTTTTGTTTTTATAACGTATTCCAAACCCAGATAAAACAAGTGATTTGAAAAAAAGGTCTCACTGGCTGGGCATTTTCCCTTTTTCCGAAGGGTTCTCATTACCATCCCACCATTTTTTTTGAAGATAAATGGTAACACTGTTGTGATCCCTTTAAGGTGAAGCCTCCGGGATTTCACTCCCCTGCCTTCCTTACTTTTCCCCTCTGTTGTGTAATTTGAGTTTTTTTTAAATTTCCGTTCTAGGGATTATTTCTACAGTTTTTCAAATTCTTCGTGGAAATACTGGGGGATTTGGTCACAAATCGTATACCCATATGAAAATTGAGGATTTGGGGACGGTCCTGGATACTCCAGTAAAAAAAAGGGGGAGATATGTGACACTGAAGAGAACTCAATAAGTTTGGAGATCACGCATTTTAGGACCCTCACCCCGTAACCAAATTTTTGGTACGTTGGCCCAGCGTTTATGATCCCCAGGGGGCTGGGACCGGGCCGCGGGGGGCGGTGACCCCCGGGAAAAAGAAAGGTAACCCCCTACTGGGTTGGGAGCGCCAGAGTCACACACTGAGATCCTTGGTTAGATCCCCGGTACGGGGGGAAATATTTGTGCTGTTTCCTTCAGAACCTGCTGTCCCGTTCACCTAGCAGCAAGTAGGTACCTGGGTGTTAGCCGACTGCTTTTGGGTCGCATCCTGGGACAATATTAAACCTAATTTGTCCGAAATGCTCTGCAAACCTGGGGCTTTCTGTATAGCATGTCACTGATGTCAGCTATGGTCTGTATAAGTTGTATCATGTACTGGTATAAAAAAGATTATTATTATTATTATTATTATTATTTATTATTATTATTATTATTATTATTATTATTATTATTATTTTTATTATTATTATTATTTTTATTATTATATAAGGAAGGTTCAAGAGCACTGTCAGTTTCCGGAAGATACCTTCTTGAAGGAGAGAACGACCACAGACAACTCAAACACTTCGTAAGTCATCGAACTCAAATTACAGTGTAGAAGAGCGTCAGCAGCAGTCAGTGGAGGAGTGTCAGCTGCAGTCAGGGGAGGAGTGTCAGCAGTCAGTGGAGGAGTGGTCAGTGCAAGCCAGTGGAGGAGTGTTCAGCAGCAGTGGAGGAGTGTCAGTCTCAGTAGTATCAGTTCCCAGTAGTACCAGTTACCAGTAACCAGTTACCAGTAGTACGACTCACTCCAACCCGTCTGTGCGAATAAATTGTTATTCACTGTTAAGCTGCCCTAGATGTTTTGAATGCCGCTCACCCTCCGAGGCATCAGCAGTCAGTTCAAGTAGAGGCGGTAGAGAAGCGGCAGGTCCTAGCTTGGTGCTCCCCCTATTTTTCCATCCATATATACTAGAAATCCATCGTGGGTGTTATTACGCAATCCATGTTATCGAACCCCACATGACATCAGCAGCAGTCAGTAGAGGAGTGTCAGCAGCAGTCAGTGACGGAGTGTCAGCAGTAGTCAGTAGAGGCTGCAACTTACAAGGATTGAAACGTGGAGGAATGAAGAACACAATGGTAGAGATAATGGTGAGAAAAAATGGCGTAGAGAATGGTGGAATAGTGGAGAAGTTTAATGGTGGTGGTGGAGAGGTAAAGGCTGCTTGGGGGGAGCCGTGTTGATGATGGGGGTTTGGGTAATGCCCATTATAGAAGACCAGAGATATGGAATGGTCACTGGGTTGGTCTTGGAGAGAGGGTAGTGGTGGTAGTTATAGTGATGGTGGTGGTGGTGGTCGTTGTGGTGACAGTGTTGGTGGATGGAGTGGTAACATGGACCATCTTTCCATCAACACTGTCTTGGTTCCTCACTGTGACCTTTAAGACACAGTAACACAGCTCCCGAAGCTCTGGGAGACCATGCTGTTAGTGTTGTCTTGAAAGAACTTAAATGAATGTGACCTGGCCTGATAAGTTAGGCATTAGTTTAAGTCAGTAGGAGACATGGATCTGCCTCGCATGGGCCAGTAGGCCTGCTGCAGTGTTTCTTTCCTATATTCTTATAACCAGTGTAGTCCTGTCTAAACCAATCAGGTTCTTTATAATTATTAGTTACCAGAGTACCATTAGTGTCTTCCTTAAAAAAAAACGAAATAAATATACCGAACAGAATACACTTACTGTATATTTTTAAGGAGTTGTGTTTCCCGACACTGGGGAAACGTCAGTACTGGGATTAAAGTATCAGGGCGTCCCCGACACTGGGGAAGCGTCAGTACTGGGATTACTGTATCGGACGTCCCGACACTGGGGAAAAAGTCAGTACTGGGATTAAATGTATCATGACGTCCTGACACTGGGGGGAAAACGTCAGTACTGGGATTTACTGTATCAGGACGTCCTGAACACTGGGGAAACGTCAGTACTGGGATTACTGTATCAGGACGTCCTGACACTGGGGAAAGTCAGTACTGGGATACTGTATCAGGACGTCCTGACACGGGGGAAACGTCAGTATGGGATTACTGTATCAGGACGTCCTGACACTGGGGAAGCGTCAGTACTGGGATTACTGTATCAGGACGTCCTGACACTGTGGAAATGTCAGTACTTGGATTACTGTATCAGGACGTTCTGACACTGGGGAAACGTCAGTAATGGGATTACTGTATCAGGACGTCCTGACACTGGGGAAACGTCAGTACTGGGGATTAACTGTATCAGGACGTCCTGACACTGGGGAAGCGTCAGTACTGGGATTACTGTATCAGGACGTCCTGACACTGGGGAAACGTCAGTACTGGGATTACTGTATCAGGACGTCCTGACATGGGGAAACGTCAGTATGGGATTACTGTATCAAAGGGCGTCCTGACACTGGGGAAACGTCAGTACTGGGATTACTGTATCAGGACGTCCTGACACTGGGGAAGGTCAGTACTGGGATTACTGTATCAGGACGTCCTGACCACTGTGGAAAACGTCAGTACTTGGATTACTGTATCAGGACGTCCGACACTGGGGAAACGTCAGTAATGAGATTACTGTATAGGACGCCTGGACACTGGGGAACGTCAGTAATGGGATTACTGTATCAGGACGTCCCGACACTGGGGAAACGTCAGTACTGGGATTACTGTATCAGGACCCTCCTGACACTGGGGAAACGTCAGTACTGGGGTTACTGTATCAGGACGTCCTGACACTGGGGAAACGTCAGTACTGGGATTTACTGTATCAGGAAAGTCCTGACACTGGGGAAACGTCAGTACTTGGATTACTGTATCAGGACGTCCTGACACTTGGGGAAACGTCAGTAATGGGAAATTTCTGTATCAGGACGTCCTGACACTGGGGAAACGTCAGTAATGGGATTACTGTATCAGGACGTCCCGACACTGGGGAAAACGTCAGTACTGGGATTTCTGTATCAGGACTTCCTAACACGGGGGAAAACGTCAGTAAGGGGGGTTTTAAACGTATCGGAAGTCCCTGAACGGGGGAAAAACTTCATTACTGGATTACGTTATCAGGACTTCCTGAACGGGGAAAACGTCATTTCGGGTTTTTACGGGAATCAGGGGGTCCTGACATTTGGGTTTACATCATTGCGGGAAAAGTGTTTTTTAAAAGTTAGTGCTATTTTAATGAGTTTTTTAATTTGTTCTTGGGGTGCTTTTTTAAATTGAGTGCAAATTAAAAAGGAGTGTAGTTAATTTGAGTGCTAGTTAAGTGAGTGCTAGTTAAGTAGTTTTTTTTAAATGAGTGGTAGTTAATGAGTGGTATTAAGTGAGGGTAGTTAAGAGTGCATTAAAATTGAGCGCTATTTTAATGAGTGCTAGTTAATTGGTGCTAGTTAAATTTGAGTGTTAGTTAATTGTGCTAGTTAAGTATTGCTAGTTATGTGAGTGCTATTTAAAGGGGAGTGCTAGTTAAGGGGGATTGGTATTTAAAGGAGTGTATTTAAAGTAGGGGGTAGTTAAAGGACGCTTTTAAGGATTGGTATTAAAAGTGAGTGGTATTTAAGGGGAGTGCTAGAAGGGGAAATCCCTAGTTAATGGGGTGCTTTTTAAAGTGATTGGTATTAAGTAGTGCTAGTTAAGTGATGCAATTTAAATTAGTGCAAGTTAATAGTGCTAGAAAAATTGAGTGCTATTAAGTGGGTTAGTTAAGTGGTGCTAGTTAATGAGTGTATTTAATGAGGGGCTAGTTAATGAGTGCTATTTAAAGTGATGCATTTTAAGTGAGGGGCTATTTAAAATTTATGCTATTTAAGTGATGCAGTTAAGTGAGGCTATTTAAGTAGTGCTTTTAAAGTAGTGAAAAGGTTAAGGGTAGTGCTATTTTAATGAGGTATTAAAAGGCTATTAAGTGATTGCAATAATTTATTTGGTATTTAAAAGGAGAGCTATTTTTAATTGAGTGCATTTAAGGAGTGGTATTAAGTAGTCTATTAAAGTGAGTGCTAGTTAATTGAGTGTAGTTAATTGAGTCTAGTTAATAGTCATTTAAGTGGGGGGCTATTTAAAGTGAGTGTTTATTTTAAGGGTGCTATTAAGTGAGTGCAAGTTAATTTAGTTATTTAAGTGAGGGGTAGTTAAGTGAGTGGTTAAAGTAAAGTGCAGTTAATTAGTGCAAATTAAGTTTGGAGTTAAGTGATGCTATTTAAAAGGAGTTATTTTAATTGATTTTTTTTTTAAGTGGGGGGGTATTTAAGTGGAGGGGTTGTTAAGTGATGGTAGTTAAGTGAGTGGTATTTAATGAGGGGCAAGTTAAGGGGGGCCTATTTTAAATGATGTTGTTAAGTGAGTGGTAGTTAATTGATTGCTAGAAAGTGATTTCGGGTTAAGTGAGTGCTAGTTAATTGGTGTAGTTAATGGTGCTAGTTAATGAGGGTTATTAAGGGGTTGCTAGTTAAGTGGTCTGGGTTAAAGGGATGCTATTTTAAGGTGGTGCTATTAAGTGAGTGCTTTTAAAGTGAGTCTTTTAAGTACTAGAAAAAGTGAGTGCTATTTAAAAGTGATGTAGTTAAGTGAGTCTAGTTAATTAAATGCATTAAGTGATTCTATTAAATTGATCTAGTTAAGTGAGTGCTTTTTTAATTAAATTTGGTATTAAGTGATTGTTTTTTTAAAGTGAGTGCTGGGTTTAAGTGAGGGGAAAGTTTAAGTGAGTGCCTATTTAAAGGGGAGTGCTAGTTAAGTGGTGGGGGTTAAGTGAGTCCCTATTTTAAGGGGAGTCTATTAAGTGGTGCTAGTTAAGTAAATGCTGGGTTAAGTGGTGCTATTTTTAAGTGAGTGCTTTTAAAGTGATGCTATTTTAAAAGTGAGTGTTTAATTAATGATTTTTATTAAGTGATGCTATTTAAAGGGTGGTGGATTTAAGTGGGTATTTAAAGTAGTGCTAGTTAAGTAAAGGCTATTTTAAGGGGAGGGTAGTTAAGTGAGTTTATTAATTGATTTAAAATTAATTTAGTGCTATTAAGTGAGTCCAAGTTAAGTGAGTGCATTAAGTGAGGCTAGTTAAGTGAGGGTATTTTAAGTGAGTGGTTTAGTTAAGTGGGCTATTAAGTGAGTGGTATTAAGTGAGTGCTATTTTTAAGTGAGTGCTATTTTAAGTGAGTGTAGTTAAGGGTGCTTTTTAAGTAGGGAATTTGGGGTTCTATTTTGGGTGATTTTGCTATTAAGTGAGTGTTATTTAAAGTAAATTGTTTATTAAGTGAGTGCTAGTTAAGGGGTTTAAATTTTAAGGGGATTTTTTATTTAAAAGGGGGGTTAGTTAAGTAAATCTGGGTAAGTGAGTGCTATTTTAAATCCCCGGGAATTTTTTTTAAAAGGGGGGAACCTAACTCTTCAAGTACGTGACCTTCAAGAAAGACTTAAAATTTTTTTATTCCCCGTTCATTTTCAATGTTATTTTTTTTAAACTTCTTTTTTGAAAACTGTATTAAGGTGCCGTTCCTGTTTTGACGGTAGAGCGGGGGTAAAAAACCAAACAGCCCCCGGGGTTTAAATTTTTGGGACGGGAAAAAGACTTGTGGACCCCCTTAACACTTCCCAAATTGGGGTTATTGGGCCCGTTTTCTCCCACACAATTAAAAGTAATAACTCTTAAACATCCAAAAGATCCTATTTTTTTTTGTGCATCCCCAGAAGGGCAACAGTCGGGTTTGACCAAGTGAACACCGGGCGAGCCTAACCTATGGTGGGGCTCCGGGGAGTAGTAAAAAATCCCCAAATTTTAAAAGGTATATAAAGGGGTTAGGGGAGTCATATTCCCCATTTCCCCCTTTCCGCCTGTGGGGAGGGTCCACCCCCCTGTGGTGGGGGGTCCACCTGTGGTGGATGGTCCAGCCGTGGGGGGATGGTCCATCCTTTTGGGGGATGGTCCACCTTGTGGGGGGGTCCACCCTGTGGGGGAAATTGGTCCACCTGTGGTGGATGGCCCCCCCCTGTGGGGGAAAAGGTCCACCTTTTGGTGGAGGGGTCCCCCTTTTGGTGGTGCCCCGCCTTTGGGAGGGTCCAGCCTGTGGTGGAGGGTTTCCAGCTTTTGGGGGAAAGGGGTCCAGCCTTTGGTGGGGGGTCCCTTGGGGTTGGAGGGCCCCCACCTTGGTGGAGGGGCCCCACCTGGGGTGGATTTTTCCAGCCTGTGGGGGATGGTCCAGCTTGTGGGGGGATTTTTCCACCTGGGGTGGTTTGGCCCCAGCCTGTGGGGGATGGTCCACCCTTGGGGGTTGGTCCAGCTTGTGGTGGTTTGGTCCACCTGTGGGGAGGGCCCCACCTTTTGGGATGGTCCACCCTGTGGTGGATGGTCCGCTTGTGTGGATTCCACCTGTGGGGGGTGGCCCCACCCTTTGGGGTTGGATGGTCCACCTGGGGTGGAGGGTTCCCCAGCCTTAAATGGGGGCCCAAGCCTGTGGTGGAGGGTTTTAAAACCTTGGGGGAGGGCCCAACCTGTTGGAAAGGGTTTTCACCCTTTTGGGGGGGCCCCTGGGGGGAAGGTCCGGGCCTGGGTGGATGGTCCCCTGTGGGGGATGGCCCCACCTGGGTTTGGATTTCCACCCTGTGGGGGAGGGTTCCAGCCTGGGGTTTGGGGTCCAAACCTGGGGTGGAGGGCCCGGGCCCTTGGTGGAGGGGCCACCGTGGGGGAGGGCCCCAGCTGGGGTTGGAGGGTCCAGTTTTGGGGGGATGGTCCGCCGGTGGGGATGGCCCAAACTGTGGTGTTGGCCAGCCTGGGGTGGAGGGTTTTCACCCTTTTGGGGTGGAGGGTCCACCCTTTTTGGTGGATGGTCCAACCTGTGGTGGGATGTCCAGCCTGTGGTGGAGGGTTCACCCTTGGGGGGTTTGGGGTCCCCTTTTGGTTTTGGATGGCCCAGCTGTTGGATGGTCCAACCTGTGGGGGATGGTCCAGCCTGTGGGGGGATGGTTCAGCCTTTTGGTGGAGGGTTCCAGCTGGGGTTGGAGGGTTACCTTGGTGGAGGGGGCCAACCTGTGGTGAGGGTCCACCCTTTTGGTGGAGGGTTTCACCTGTGGGGATGGTCCACCTTGTTGGATGGTCAACCCTTTTTTTGGTGGAGGGGTCCACCTGTGGGGTTTGGTCCACCCGGGTTGGGGAGGGTTCCGGCCTATGGGGGATGGTCTAGCTTGTGGGGGTGGTCCACTTGTGGTGGGGGTCCAGCCTTTGGGGGAAAGGGCCAGCCGGGGGTGGATTGCCCCAGCCTGTGGTGGAGGGTCCACCGGGGTGGAGGGCCCCACCCTAAGGGGGATGGCCCACCCGTGGTGGATGGTAAAGCCTGTGGTGGTTGGGTCCAGCCTGGGGTTTGGTTGGTCCACTTGTGGTGGGGGTCCAGCCTGTGGGGGAGGGTTAAATCGTGGTGGGTGGTCCCCTGTGGGGGAGGGTCCAGCCTATGGTGGAGGGTCAACCCCACTGGGGGGATGATCCGGGCCTGTGGGGGATGGCCAGCCTTTTGGTGGAGGGTTTCCGGGCTTGTGGGGGTTTGGCCCAGTTTTGGGGTTTAAAAGGCCCACCTGTGGGGGAGGGTTTCCACTTGTGGTGGATGGTCCACTTTTTGGGGAAATTTTTCCGCCGTGGTGGAGGGTTCCCGCTTGTGGGGGATGGCCACCTGTGGTGGATGATCCAGCTTGTGGGGGATGGTCCACTTGTGGGGATGGCCCAGTCTGTGATGGAGGGTTCCAGTCGTGCGGGGTGGAAGGTCCAGCCCTTGGGGGGATGGTCCACCCTGTGGGGGAGGGATCCAGCCTGGGGGTGAATGGTCCACATGGGGTTGGTTTGGTCCAGCCTGGGGTTTGGATGGTCCAACCTGGGGTGGATGGCCCCACCCTTTTGGTGGTTTGGTCCAGCCTGGGGGGAGGGGCCCACCCTGTGGGGGAAATTTCCAGCCTGTGGGGGGATGGTTCACCTGTGGGGGAAATGGCCCGGGCCTGTGGGGGATGGCCCAAACCCCTGTGGGGGAGGTTTCCAGCCTGGGTGGTTGGTTCAGTGTGGGTTTGGCCCCAGCCTGGGGTGGAGGGGCCACCTTTGGTGGAGGGGGCCAAAACCTGGGGGGGGGGGGGGGGGGGGGGTGGTCCACCCTTGGTGGAGGGGTTTCAGCCTTGGGGTGGGGGGGTCCACCTGTGGGGGAGGGTTTTCGGGCCTGTGGTGGTGGTCCAACCTGGGGTGGAGGGCCCAGTGGGGGTTGGAAGGGGTTAACCTGTGGTGGATGGCCCCGGGTTTGGGGTGGAGGGTCAAGCCTTGGTGGATGGTCCACCCCGTGGGGGGGTCCCCCTGGGGGTGGGGGGTTTCCCGGGCTATGGTGGAGGGTTCTATTTTGGGGGATGGCCCCAGTTGTGGGGGGAGGGTCCAGCCTGTGGTGGTGTCCAGCCTGGGGGGTGATAGCCCCACCCTGGGGTGGATGGTCCGGGCCTGTGGGGGAGGGCCCCAGCCTGAGGGGGGATGGTCCAGCCTGTGGGGGGGTTTGGCCCACCCTTGGGGAGGATGGTCCAGCCTGAGGGGATGGTCCCTTTTGGTGGAGGGCCCAACCGTGGGGGAGGGTTCAATCTGTGGGGGGTGGCCCCAGCCTGTGGTGGATGGTCCCCTTTTGGGGTTTTCCCAAGGCCCACTGGTGGTTGATCCGCCTGGGGGGGATGGTCCCCCTTTTTGGTGGAGGGTTTCCAGTTTGGGTGGTGGATGGCCGGGTGTGGAAGGGTCCAGCCTGGGGTTGGATGGGGCCCCTTTTTGGGGGGAAAGGCCCCGCTTGTGGTGGATGGTCCACCTGTGGTGGAGGGTTAAGCTTGTGGTGGTGGCCCACCCTGGGTGGTTTGATCCAGCTTGTGGGGGATGGTCCACTTTTGGGGGAAATGGCCCCAGCGTGATGGAGGGCCCCCGTCTGTGCTTTTGGGGGAAATGGTCCAGCCTGTGGTGGAGGGGTCCACCGTGGTGGATGTTTCCAGCCTGTGGTGAATGGTCCAGCATGGGGTTTATGGCCCAAACCCTTTGGGGATGGTCCACCCTGGGGGGAATGGCCCAAACCCTTTGGGGTTTGGTTTGGTCCACCTTTTGGTGGAGGGTTTTCAACCTTGGGGGTTTTAAACCCTTTGGGGTTTTTCCCCAACCCTTTGGGGGTGGATGGTCCAAAGGCCTTTTGGGGATTTCAGCCTGTGGTGGATGGTCCAACCTTGGTGGTGGCCCCCAGTCTGTAGTGGAGGGTTTTCCCTGGGTTGGATGGCCCCAGCTTGTGGGGATGGTAAAGGGGCCTTTGTGGCGGATGGTCCAGCCTGTGGGGATGGCCACCCTTGTGGGGGATGGTCCACCCTAGGGGTGGATGGTTTTTTGGTGGAGGGGAAGCTTGGGTGGATGGTCCAGCCTGTGGGGGAAGGTTCACCCTTTTGGGGTTGGAGGGCCCCCAGCTTGTGGTGGAGGGGTCAAGTTGGGGGATGGTTCAGCCGGTGGTGGTTTTTTTCCACCTGTGGGGGATGGTCCACCCTAGGTGGTTTGGCTAGCTTTTGGGGAGGGTCCATTTGTGGGGGTTTGGCCCCCGCCGTGGTGGAAGGGTCCACCTGGGGTGGATGGCCCAGCCTGGGTGGAGGGCCCCGCCTGTGGGGGAAAGGGCCCAACCCCTGAGGTTTTTGGGTTTCCCGCCTTTGGTGGATGGCCCCCAGCCTGTGGTGGAGGGCCCACCGGGAGGGGGATGGTCCAGCTTGTGGTGGAGGGTCCGCCTTTTGGTTTGGAGGGTTTTTAAATCTTTTTGGTGGGGGGGCCACCGTGGGGATGGTCCAGTTTTATGGGGGAAGGGTTCAACCACTGGGGGATGATCCACCTGTGGGGGAATGGTCCACCTTGGGGATGGTCCAGCTTGTGGGGGATGGCCAGTTTGGGTGGTAGAGGGGCCACCCTGTGGTGGAGGGTCCAGTTGTGGTGGTTTTTGGTCCAGCTTTTGGGGATGGCCCCTTTGGGGGGATGGTTCAGTTTTGTGGGGGGAAATGTCCGGGCCGGTGGGGGTTGGCCCCAGCCTGGGTGGATGACCCAGTTTTGGGGTTTGGTTTGGTCCAGCTTGTGGTGGTGGTCCAGTCGGGGTGATGGGATGGCCCCAGTCGGGTTGTGGTGGTGGTCCAGCCTTGGGGGATGGTCCAGCCTGTGGTGGATAAACCAGCCTGGGGTTAAAATGGTCCAGCATTTTGGTAGGGCCAGCCTGTGGGGGGATGGCCACCCTTTTGTGGTGGATGGTCCCCCTGGGGGAAATTCCGCCTGGGGGGATTTTTTCAGCTGTGGGGGATGGCCCGACGTTGTGGATGGCCCAAACCCGTGGTGGAGGGTCCAGCCGTGGGGAGGGTTTCGGCCTGGGGGAGGTCCAACCTGTGGTGGGGGTTTAAAGCCTGTGGGGGGATGGTTCACCTTTTTGGGGTTTGGGGTCCACTTGTGGGGGATGGTAAAGGCCTGTGGGGGATGGTCCACCCTTTGGGGTGGTTTGGTCCACCCTGGGGGTGGATGTCCCCCCTATGGTGGAGGGCTAGTTTTGGGGTTTGGATGGTCCAGCTTTGGTTTTTTTGGTCCACCTGGGGTTTGGAGGGTTTCCCGCCTGTGGGGGTTTTGGTCCGCCTGTGGTGGTTTGGCCCCAGCCTTTTGGAGGGCCCAGCCTGAGGTGGGGGTCCACCTGTGGGGTGGTCCACCTGTGGGGGAATGGTCCACCCTGGGGTGGAGGGTTTCCAGCTTGTGGGGTTGGCCCAGCCTGGGGGGATGGTTAAAACCCTGGGGGGGTTGGCCCCACCCTGTGGTGGAGGGTCCAGCCTAGGGGTGGTAAACCCTGGTGGTTTAATCCAGCCGTGGTGGTTGGTCCAGCCTTGGGGGATGGCCATTTTGGGGTGGTGGTCCAGCTTGGGGTAGATGGTCCAGCCTGTGGTGGATGGTCCATTGGGTGGAGGGGCCAGCTTGTGGTGGAGGGGCCAGCCTGTGGGGGATGGTTCAGCTTGTTGGGGGAAAGGGTTTCCACCCCGGGGTGGTGGGAGGGTCCAACCTGTGGGGGATGGTCCATTTGGGGTGGAGGGCCCAAATTGTGGTAAAAGGGCCAGTCTGTGTTGGAGGGTTCCAGTCTGTGCGGTGGTGGTGGCCCAAACCTTTTGGGGGGATGGTCCACCGGGGTTTTATAAAATCCACCTGTGTTGAATGGCCCCAGCATGGGGTGTTTGGTCCGCCGTGGGGGAGCCCCTTTTTTGGGGTGGAGGGTCCAGCTGTGATGGAGGGCCCCGGCCTTTTGGTGGATGGCCAGCTTGGGGTGGATGGCCCCAGCCCTTTTGATGGAGGGCCCAGTCTGTGCTGTGGTGGGATGGTCCAGCCTGTGGTGGATGATTGACCCTGTGGTGAATGGTCCAGCTTGGATGGAGGGGCCCCAAAGGCTGTGATAAAATGGCCCAGTCTGTGCTGTGGTGGATGGTCCACCCTTTTGGTGGATGTTTACCTGGGGGAAAGGGGCCCCCATATGGGGGAGGGTCCAGGCTGTGGTGGAGGGCCACCTGTGGTGGAGGCCCAACCGGGGTTTGGATGGTCCCCTGGGGGGAAGGGTTCAGCCTGGGTGGATGGTCCACCCTGTGGTGGAGGGTTTCCAAACCCTTTTTGGTGGAGGGTCCACCCCTGGGGTGGATTTTTTTCGGGCCTGTGGTGGAGGGCCCAACCCTGGGGGGATGGCCCAGCCTGTGGTGGATGGTTCCCTGTGGTGGTGGTCCCTTGTGGGGGAGGGTAAAACCCTGTGGGGGAGGGTCCACCTTGGTGGAGGTCCACCCCTGGGGTGGATGGCCCACCCTTTATGGTGGATGGTCTAGCTTGTGGGGGATGGCCCTTTTGGGGGGGTGGATGGTCAAGCCTGTGGTGGATGGTCCACCCTTGTGGGGGAAATTGGCCCACCCTGTGGGGGTGGGCCCCCTGGGGTTGGAGGGTCCACCTGGGGTTTGGAGGGTTCCACCCGGGGTTTGGGATGGCCACCCTGGGGGGATGGTCCACCCTGTGGTGTGGTCCACCTTTTTGGTGGTTTGGCCCACCTGTTTGGAGGGTTAAACCCTGTGGTGGGGGGTTTCCAGCCTTTGGGGATGGTCCAGTTTATGGTGGATGGAAAAAAGCAACGGTTTGGATGTTAAAGCCTGTGGGGATGGTCCACCTTTTGGGTGGAGGGTCCCCCTTGTGGGGATGGCCCAGTTTGGGGTAAGGGTCCACCTGGGGTGGTTGGCCCAAGCTTGTGGTGGTTTGGCCCCAGTTGGGTGGGGGAGGGTCCCCTGGGGTGGAGGGTTCAGCTTGTGGGGGATGGTCCACCCTGGGTGGAGGGGTAAGCTTGGGGTGGATGGTCCTTTGGGGTGGATGGCCCCAGTCTGTGGGAAAGGTCCAGTCTTGCTGTGGGGGTTGGTCCACCCTGTGGTGGATTTTTCCAGCTGTGGGGGATAACCCACCTTGGTAAAAGGCCCAAAGCATTTGGTGGTTTCCCCACCTGTGTTGGAGGTCCATTTTTGGGGTGGATGGTCCAGCTTGTGATGGGGGTTTCCAGCCTGTGGGGGAGGGTTTCCAGCTTGTGGTGGATGGTCCGTTTTGTGAGGGATGGCCCAAATTTTTCCTGTGCTGGGGTGGATGGTCCAGCCGTGGTGGATGAATTGACCCTGTGGTAATGGTCCATTTTGTGAGGGATGGTCCGGGCGGTGATAAAGGCCCCAGTTTTCTTGTGGTTGGTCCACCCGGGTGGGGGAAATGATTCAGCCTTTTTGGGAATGGGCCACATGTGGGGGAGGGCCCCACCCTTTGGGGGATGGTTCGCCTGTGGTGAGGGTCCACATGTGGGGGGGAGGGCCCAGCCTGTGGTGGTGATCAGCCTTGGTGAATGGTCCACCCCTGTGGGGGAGGGGTCCAGCCGTGGGGGAAATGATTCTGCCAGGGGAATGGTCCTCTTTGTGGGGATGGTCTACCCCTTGGTGGAGGGCCGCTTGTGGTGGGGGTCCAGTTTGGGAAAAGGATGGTCCAGGCTGTGGGGGATGTCCAGCCTGTAGGGAGGGGCCCACTTTGGTGTGTTGTGCCCCTAAGGGGGTCACAAGAATATGTTGTATTTTAAAGTATAGTTAAAAAGTACTTTAAACCTCTTCATATAATTTTAAAATTCATTTTAATTTTGGGAAAATTAACCCCCTAAAATTCGTAAAATATTGCTTTATTTTAAAATTTAGACCGACCCCCGGGAAACCCCTTGCCCAGAGCCAAACCCCCCCCCACCCCCCCCTCTCCATCCCCTTTTCCCCAAACCCCCGGAGCCCAAGGGCTTCTTGGACCTTTTTGGGGGGGGGGTCAATTTTTGGTGCACGGAAACGGGGCAGACCCCGGGGAAACTTGTTTGGCTGTTTTTTTGCAAGGGGGGGGGGGCTGTCTCCCGAAGGGGACGGGCACCAAAAAAACCCCTTTCGTTGGGGGCAATGGATGAATTCCCTATGTTTGTTAACTCCCAAAATTACTCTGTAATTTGTCAAGGGATTGTAATCATGTAAAAACGTGTTTTTTCATTCTTTAAACCTTTGAAACTTGTCAGGAGTGTCCACTTAAAGGGGGGGCTCATTACCTTCGAAAATTTTCTCATGATTAATGTGTTTATGATTCTTTACCTTTGGGCAATTATTCATGAGTGTCCCCTTTTAAACCGGGAAATCCTCTTTCCCTTTTGTACTTGGCATGTTTTTGACCAATCTATTCATTATTTTGTAACTTCCCTTCAGCTTTTCAAAACTTTGGAGCCCTTTTTCCCCTGGCCCCCAAATTTAAACCCTTCTTTTTTAATTTTTTGACTACCCCCCACAGGTTTGGGTATTTTGGCATAAAAAAACATTTTAAAAACAAAATTTTATTTTGGGGTAGGTTTAAAACTTTCAATATTATTATTATGTCTCTAGTTCAAGTTTTGATTGTCTAACTACTGTAATTTTTCGCCCCGGGGTTTCTTACTCGGGCCCCGGGCTTCTGTGTTCCCGGGGCAGAAAAGCCAAAGGAGCAATACGTGATCGGGGGGGGGGGTGTTCACACCTCCCCCCCTGAAGTATCAGTCTGGGCTAGCTCCTTGGTTTTTGGGGATGCATTCCGCAAAAACGTGCCAAACCTCCCTTTTATTAGCCCTTTTTGGGAAAAGGTCCGTCCTCTGTCGTTTTTTCTTGTTGTTGGTTCTGTAAACTCTTTCACAGAACATTGTATAGACTTATGTTTTCGACTTGTACGGGGTTTGTGTTTTTGCTTTAAAACATTTTCCCGACAACTCAGGCCCTGAGCTGTAGCTTCGGGCCCTTTTTTTTAAAAACGGGTACTGTGTAATAAACAGCCCGGGGGGATTTTCTTATGCTGATCTTTGATTCATTTATTTTGGGAGTTTTTGTGATTTTTTGTGGAGGATTGCTGAGGGGCCCCCTACTTGGGGGTGTCGTTTTTATTACTCCTTGTTTCTTGATTCTGTTTTCCCAAGTTGCTTGTTATTTGCTATTGGGCTTAGCATTTCTTTTTATTTTAAAGGTAAGCTTTTTCGGGATTGCCAGGGGGGTTAAAGAATTTGGGTTTATTAGGGGACTTTGTCACCCACGTTTTAGTTTTAACCCAGTGGGGAACATATAACTATTTAAGAAATTCCCACACAAACATAAAAACTTATTTTTTTAAAAAATTATGTTTTATTAAATTTTAATGAACCAGAGGGTATTAAAAACAAAAAATTTTGAAAAGTCCCTTTCAGCCCCAATTTAATACTGTACACGAGAGAAGTGATTATTCTTATTTTGTTTACATTACTTTAATTTAATTTGATAATATACCTCTAGACTATTATTAATAAATTTATTAAATTTAATTTCTTTAGTTAGTGACCACCAGTTGCAATCTAAAAGCGCTAATAATTATTATTGAATTCTAATGGATAATTGGACAAGGATGCTGACTACTTGTTACGAAAACCCAGTAACAGGCTGGATGCTAGAAGGGCAGTCCTTTCTAGTATTCACTGGAGATCTCTATGCTTATTAGAAATCAAGTTTTTTGTAACATGGTGGATGGTCCAGCCTGTGGTGGATGGTTCAGCTTGTGGTGAATGGTCCAGCCTGTGGTTGATTGTCCAGCCTGTGGTGGATGGTCCAGCCTGTGGTGGATGGTCCAGCTTGCAGTGGATGGTCCAGCCTGTGGTGGATGGTCCAGCTATGGTAAGTTTATTTACGTACAGGTATACATGGGTACAATTATCATACATAGTAACATAAGAACATAAGAAACAAGGAACACTGCAGGAGGCCTACTGGCCCATATGCAAGGCACAAATACTTATCTGGGGTCTAGCTCAGTGGTAAAGTACTGTGTACCCTGATACAGAGTTTGCAGGCTCGAGTCCTGATGTGGTAGTAGTGGTAGTAGTGGTGCTGGTGATTTGTCATGTGGGTTTCTTTAACGTGGATGGGGTAAGAATACTCACGTAGGCTGGTAGAAAGTATAATATATAACGGGAAGTATGGGAAGCACCAACAGCCGACCTGCCTCTCTCTGCTCCCTATCTTTGACTGACCCACCAGTGCCTACAGGGTGAGGGGTGTTTGAAATCCTGCTATGGTCAGCAGCAATATAAACAGTCAATGATTCATGCAGATGGTTGGTAGTTAGTCATCTACTGGTACACTGGTTACTGGTAACTGGTTACTAGGAACTGGTACTACTGCTGAGAGCTCGGCGACACTAATGTATGTCGTCCCGACATACAGCTACTACAAACTAGAGACGGCAGGTGTACGGCTTGGGCTGATTCTATACAATGTCAAAGTACGCAGCAATTGAACATTATAACATACATAAGTAGAATATTGGAATGGAAGCTTACGTAATTGAAACTGTAATAAAACTGTAACGCATTACAAGGTATGATATAGCACAACTCATCGGAAACTCAACATTGGGATTACACAATAGAAGCGATAAAAAAAATTTGATCGATCGATCTGTATTCATGTGATCTATGGATTCTGAGGAAGGAATATATACAAAGAAAGAAGTGTTTAACAGAAAGGCAGATTCGGTGCACTCAAATCTAGACTGTTAACTCTCAGAATTCGGAGAGAACGTGAACACAAAAAGAAATTCTTGAATACTGATAAGTTGATTCTGTAATTATTCATCTATACAGGTTATTTACATTTAACCCCAACTCTGCTAGGGTGAGATTGACATATGCAGAATGGGTGTCATCTCTGGGAGGATCAAACTCTGTTGCACTGGCTAACTCATGCTGTATTTGAGACAAATCTGAATTGGAAGTAACAAATGATACTTGAGGATTTCTCAATATCTGTCATGTACGTAGGGAATAACAACATTCAGGTTGATCGTCTGACTGAGTATCAGAGGTAGAGAGTACAGGATCAGGAGGATTGTCAGAGTTTGTCACATTAGTCTCGGTTGGAACATCATTATCATCACATACTAACTTCATATGATCTAAATGCGATTCTTTATACTCACCAGTACTAATTTCTCCAACCTTATACTTATTACCAGTGATATGTTCAACTACTCGATAAAGACCAACAAACTTTTGATCAAGCTTAGGCATTGCAGACGTTTTGTTAAAGTTAGTCAGCATAACTCTCGAACCTACTTTGATTTTGGATGGCTTTGCTCGAGTGTTTGCGACTCTTGTAAATGCTGCTGTTGATTTATGGTTTCACAGATTCTTCTAAAAACACTTTGAGCTAAGCTGGTACGAGTTGCTATGAAATCATCAGGGTTGTAATTTGGTTTCGGATTAGAATATAACAACTCATAAGGCAAACGTTTATCTACACCGTACAATGCATAATGTGGAGTGTCACCTATAGAAACATTGTAAGCAGAATTTATAGCACACTGCACATCAGGTATAACTTCATCCCAAGTTTCACTGTTGGGATTGATAGTGGCTCTCAAGACATCAAGTACTTTCTTATTGGTATGTTCTGCTAACCCATTGCTGGCAGGATGATGAGGAACAATGGTGGATTTAGAGATCTTGTACAAGGTACACAAATTTTCAAGAATCTCATTACAGAATTCACCACCATTATCTGTTACTAGGGACTTAGTGGTGGTATGCCTGCAGATAATGCATTCTTTAAACACTTTAGCTACTGTCTCTGTAGTCTTATCTGCAATAGGAACTAACTCACAATATCTGGTGAAATGGTCTACCATAACAAACAGATGTTTGTTGCCTTGGAGGGAACATTGGAAATTAGTTAACAAATCTAGCGCAACTCTTTCCCACAGTTCGCTAGTAGTTGGATACACTTGGATTGGATTAGGACCATTAGTATTACCTTTATGTTGCATGCAGACACTACATTTCTTAACATACTCAGAAATATCAGTTGCCATACGAGGCCAAAAGTATTTCAATCTGGCTTGTTTTACTGAACGATCCATACCAGGGTGCGCAACACCTGGTACATCGTGAACTAGCTGTAAGGCTACATTCACTAGTGACTGTGGAATTACTAACTGGTATACTCTTCTGCTAGGAGTATCCAACTCGGCTGTTCAATACAGTAATTCTTGGTTCATGACAAAGTCACTAATGGGTGCTGGTGGCTTCACAGTCAGAATAAGATCTTCCTGGAGCAGGAATCGAATCACACCAGACCACATGGGATCTGTTCGTTGGGCATTCTTTACATCCTCAGCACTAAATAGAGGGTCTGCAGATACTATACTAACATGTCGCGATAAGGCATCTGCGACTACATTTGACTTCCCAGGTAAGTGTTCAAAGGTGGGATTGAACTTTTGGATAGTCAAGGTCCATCTGGCTAACCTTCCAGTAGGTTGTTTGTTCTGGAATAAAGGTATCAGTGGAGCATGATCTGTCAAGACATGAACAGAGTACTGATAAATAATGTCTCAGAAGTGCTTTAAAGACCATACTATTGCTAAAGCTTCTTGCTCAGTTACTGTATTATTACGTTCAGCCTTCGTAAGGACTCAGCTAGCAAATGCAACTGCATTGTACTTGCCATCAGCCTTCTGAGCTAGTACAGCACCTATGCCAATAGAACTAGCATCAGTTGTCAGGTAGAAGGGCTTAGAAAAATCTGGAAATTTCAAAATTGGAGCAGATGTTAGTTTTTCTTTTAGAGTTTGAAATGCTCTTTCTTGACGGAAGGTGCAAACAAAAGGAGCATCTTTCTTAAGCAACTCAGTTAGAGGAGCAGCTATAGAAGAAAAATTGGCAATGAAAGATCTAAAAAAAACCTGCTAACCCCACAAAGGATCTTACGGCATCGCTTTTGGGAGGGGGGAAAAATTTAGTACTGCAGTTATTTTAACTTTGGTCAGTCATAACCCCTCGGGAGTGACTATGTACCAAGAAAACTTATTTCTGATCTGAATAATTGACTTTGACATTTTATTTTTAAATTGGTTCTTCAAGTTTTTCCAAGTATACATCAAGTTTTTTAAGTTGTATCAGTCTTTGAATGACGTTAGTCATCTAAGTACACCATAAGTGCATTATTTTATGAGACCTAAAGATATTAGTCATGACCCTTTGGGAAAAAAGTGATAGGGGAGGATTTGTAACCCAAATGCCAAAAAGGGGGAAGTGAAACCCCCTTAGGAGGGGAAAATGCGTTGCTTTTGGGCGTCCTTGTAAAGAGGGACTGCCAAAACCCTTGAAACAGCCGGGTTGAAAAGACTTTTTATCCCGTGTTACGAAAAAAGATCCCCCAGTGGGATGTGAAGGATCGGGAATTTTTTTGTTTTTTAACTTCCAAAAGTCAATCACTGGCGCAAGTACCATCCTTCTTGGGTTCTAGGATCGGGGTGCATTCCAAGGTGAATTGCTGGGTTTGCAATAACTCCATCATCAAAGCTTTTGATTGATAAAATTTCTTCTGCGACACAACTTGAATGAGGCATTCTGTACACAGGTATATAGATAAGTTGTACCGGTTAAAGTGGAATACGAGGGGGACAAAAAGTTCGTTATACCCACTTCTCACCGGGTAAGGAAAATGGTTTTTTGACGTTTGTTAAACAGAGTCAACAAACACTTGACTTCTCTGGGAAGTCAGTGGGAGCAAAAGGTTTTTTCCCTCAACTGGGGGAACAGATTGGCCGTGAAGTGGATGAGGTTCCCCGGTAAAATAGCCCCCGACCACTGGTAGGTGGACAATCATCTTACCTGAACGGGTTAAAGGTATGAAAAAGGTGAAAAGTTGGGTATTTGCTTGAATGAACACGTGACCAAAAGTGTAGCTAGGAAGAAATGGATCTTCTATCTCCTAAAAAACATTAAGGAGTTAAAACAAATAGCCCTTTTACTTTGCAAGAATCACTGTCAACTGGGAAAGTTTCCTCGGAAACTAGGAACAACAACAGACACTCTGGGGAGGGCACTAGCCGCAACAGAAACGTCTTTCTCATTCGGCTTTTTGTGACATCAAAAAGAGATGGCATTATAGTTCAGGTAATCGTTTTCCGAAAAGGGCGTCCCCTGTGGAAAAATCTATTGAACTAGCAGACATTGCAGGGATGGGCCGACTAAAGGTAGTCAGAGGTCCTGGGACACTTGGGTAACTGAACACTAACTTGCAAACTGAAATTTCGGAACCGGACAGGAGTGACAGGTACCAGTGCCGACTGCTTGGGTACGCTATGGGGTTCTTTAAACGTGGTGGGGTAAGAATTACCACGAGGTGGGAGTCGTAAATTAAACGGGAAGTAGGGAAGCCCAACAGCCGCCGCCCCCTCTTGCTCCCCTTCTTCAACTGACCCACCCGTGCCTTTTGGGTGAGGGGGTTTTGAAATTCCCCGCTATGGTCAGCAGCAATATGAAAAAAGTCCCAAAGATTACGCAGACGGGGGGTAGGGGGTCATCTATGGGACATGGGTTTCTGGTAACTGGTTCTAGAAATGGTACTTTGCTGAGAGTTTGGGGTGGTGATGGTGATAGGGTGGTTTGCAGTGGTGCTGGTTGGTGGTGTGGGGGCTGCAGTGGGGTTTGGGGATGGTGGTATGGTGGTTGCAGTGGTGTGGTGTGGTGGTAGTGGTGGTTGCATGGTGTGGTGATGGTGGTGTGGTGGTTGCGTGGTGTGGTGATGGAGGTAGTGGGAGTTGCAGTGGTGCTGGTGTTTGGGGTGTGGTGGTTGCAGTTGTGTGGTGTTGGGGGTAGTGGTGTTGCAGTGGTGCTGGTGATGGTGGTAGTGGTGTTTGCAGTGGTGTTTGGGGATGGTGGAGTGGTTTTTTGCGTGGTTTGGTGATTGTGGAAGTGGGGGTTGCAGTTTTTGGTGGTGTGGTGGTAGTGGTGGTTGCAGTGGTGTGGTGAAAGGTTTAGTGGTGTGGTGATAGTGGGAGTGGTGGTTGTAGTGGTGCTGGTGATGGTGGTGGGTGGTTGCGTGGGGTGGTGTGGTGGTATTGGTGGTTGCAGTGGTGTGGGGGCTGGTGGTTTGGTGGTTGCAGTGGACTGGTGATGGTGGTTGTGGGGTTGCGTGGTGTGGTGATGGTGGTAGTGGTGGTTGCAGTGGTGTGGTGGGGGTGGTAGTGGGGGTTGTGTGGTGCTGGTGATGGGGGTAGTTTTTTTTTGCAGTGGTGCTGGTGTGGGGTGTGGCGGTTGTGTGGTGCTGGGTGGGTAGTTTTGGTTGCAGTGGGCTGGTGATGGTGGTAGCGGTGGTTGCAGTGGTCTGGTGATGGGGGTAGTGGTGGTTGCAGTGGGGCTGGTGATGGTGGTAGTGGTCTGGTGATAGTGGTGTGGTGGTTGTATGGTGCTGGTGTGGTGGTAGTGGTGCTGGGGATGGTGGTATGGTGGTTGTAGTGGTGTGGTGATGGGGGGTTTGGCCGGGTTTCGTGGTGTGGTGATGGGGTAGTGGTGGTTGCGTGGTGTAGTGATGGTGGGAGTGGTCTGGTGATGTGGGAGTGGTGTTTTTGTGGTGCTGGTGATGGGGTGGTTGCAGTTTGTGCTGGGGACGTGGTAGTGGTTGTTGCGTGGTGCTGGGGATGGTGGTAGTGGGGTTTCATTGGTGCTGGTGATGGTGACAGTGGGGGTGGGGTAGTGGTGTGGGGGGTTGTAGTGGTGTGGTGAGGGTGGGGGAGTGGGATTTTCAGTTTTGCTGGTGATGGTGTGTGGCGGTTCTTGGGCTGGTGGTGTGGGGGTGCAGCGGTGCTGGTGATGGTTGTGTGGTGGATGCAGTGGTGCTGGTGTGGTGGTAGGGGCTGTAGGGTGCTAGTGATGGTGGTAGTGGGGGGCTGCAGTGGTGCTGGTGATGGGGTAGTGGGGGTTTTTTAGTGGTGCTGGGGATGGTGGTAGTGGTGGGTTGCAGTGGTGTGGGAGGGGGTGTGGTGGTTGCAGTTGTGTGGTGATGGTGGTATGGGGTTGCAGTGGTGCTGGGATGGTGATAGTGGTAGGGGGGGTTGTAGTGGTGCTGGTGTGGGGTAGTGGTGTTTGCGTTTTTCTGGGATGGGGTAGTGGGGGTTGCAGGGGTCTGGAGATGGCGGAGTGGTGGTTGCAGTGGTGCTGGTGTGGGGTGTGGTGGCTGCGTGGTGTGGTGATGGTGGTATGGTGGTCAGTGGTACTGGTGTGGTGGTAGTGGGGGTTGTAGTGGTGCTGGTGATGGTGGGAGTGGTGGTTGCAGTGGTGCTGGTGTGGTGGTATGGTGGTTGCAGTGGGGCGGGTTTGGTGGTGTGGGGGGTTGCAGTGGTGCTGGTGATGGTGGTTGGTGGGCGGTTTCTGGTGTGGTGTGGGGGTTTGGGGGATGCGTGGTGCTGTTGATGGGGGTAGTGGTGGCTGTGGTGGGGCGGGGTTTTGGTGGTATGGGGGCGCGTGGTGGGTGGGTGTGGGGTAGTGGTGCTGGGGATGGTGGTAGTGGTCGTTGTAGTGGTGCTGGTGATGGTGGTAGGGTGCTGGTTTGGGGGTAGTGGTGGTTGGTGGTGCTGGTGATGGGGGTAGTGGTGGTTGCGTGGTGCTGGGATGGGGGAGTGGGGTTGCAGTGGTGTGGGGATGGTGGTATGGTGGGTTTTAGTGGTGCTGGTGATGGGGGTAGTGGTGCTGGTGATGGTGGGAGTGGTGTGGGTGGTGGTAGGGTGGTTTTAGTGGTGCTGGTGATGGGGTAGTGGTGGTTGCATGGTGGGGTGATGGTGGTAGTGGTTTGTAGTGGTGGGGATGGTTGTAGTGGTGCTGGTGATGGTTGTAGTGGTGCTGGTGGTGGAGGTAGTGGTGGTTGCAGTTGTGCTGGTGATGGTGGTAGTGGTGGTTGCAGTGGTGCTGGTGATGGTGGTAGTGGTGCTGGTGATAGTGGTAGTGGTGGTTGTAGTGGTGCTGGTGATGGTGGTAGTGGTGTTTGCAGTTTTGCTGGTGATGGTGGTAGTGGTGGTTGCAGTGGTGCTGGTGATGGTGGTAGTGGTGGTTGTAGTGGTGCTGGTGATGGTGGTAGTGGTGCTGGTGATGGTGGTAGTGGTGGTGATGATACAACATAAGCAACATAACATACAACATAAACAACATACAACATAAACAACTGTTATGGTTCGAATCTTAATCTTTAGCCAGGTTAGTGCACTCCGTAACAATACACTTCATAGAATGAGAAAATACTTCCCAACTTAAAAATGTAAGGCACAAATAATAGTTACTCAGTCTTTTCTAGTTTCTTTTTATTTAAAAACTTAAATGCTTCTTAGATATTCACAAATATCTATTAAATATCACTGTTGCGAATAAGAAATTTTATTTCTTATGCAACAAGATTTTTGGATCCGAGTTATTTAAAGGTATTTTAGAGTCTAGGGGAAATAATTTCAACTGGGAAACTCCATAGAATAATATTCAAATTTATTAAAGTATTTAAATACAAAACTCTCTGTAGTTAATGTAACTTAATACTTTGTACAATAAATTTACCATATACATTTAGTTCAAAATCATGGATTATTATTATTATTATAATCAAAAAGAAGCGCTAAGCCACAAGGGCTATACAGCGCTGCAGGGTAGGGAAGGAAGCAAGGGATTGGATGGCAGAAGGGAGGGGGGATGATCGCAGGTTACAGAAAACAGCGGGGCAGGGGATAGTACGGGGGTAGAGGGTAGCAAGAGATACAAGTAGAAAGGGTTGAAAGTATCAGAATTTGTAAAGTAAGTCAGTCGTTGTAAAAAAGTCAATGAGAGAGTCCGGATGAAAGGTGGGCCCATCAGCGAGAAGGGGAAGGTAAAGAGAGAGCAGCGGGGCGAGACGACGACAGAGGTAAATTTCTGCGTGCTCGTTGATAAAGTGGGCAGTCCAACAGAATGTGGCTGACTGATAATGGAGCTTGGCAATTTCTCACAGAGAGGAGCAAGACGCCTCTCCATGAGAATCCATGAGTAAGACGAGTTGGCCAATGCGAAGACGGGAGAGAGTAGTCTCCCAACCTCGACACTGGTGATAAGAAGACGGCCAGTAACCTATACTCGGTTTAATAGACTGAAGTTTGTTGCCGAGCATAGTAGACCAACGTTGTTCCCAACGGGTGTGAAGGTGGGGAAGATATTACAGCAAAATAGTCCGTACATGGAATTTCCTCTATAAGAAACTGGTAGGGTCATGTACTGCTGGACCGCGCAGCAGTGTCTGCCTGTTCATTGCCCTGTACGTCAACATGCCCAGGGACCCACAAAAAACAATATCTTTATGCTTAGTAAAGATGCGGCGTAGCCAAAGTTGGATACGGAGGACTAAGGGGTGGGGTTTGTATCAAATTTTTGTATAGCCTGTAAAGCACTAAGGGAGTCTGAGACAACCACAAATGATGACACAGGCATAGATGCAATACGGATAAGTGCTGAAAGGGGATAGCATATAATTCAGCAGTAAAAATACTAGCTGAAGATGTAAATGCCCTTGTACGACGCTGTTGGATACACTGCTGCGAATCCTACGCCGTCAAAAAGACTTAGAGCCATCTGTTTACACAGCAAAAGGCATGAGAATGAGAGTGAAAGTGGGCAAGAAAAAGAGAGCGGGAAGCGACCGTAGACAGTTGGGCTTTCGAGCAAGGGGAGGGGAGAAAGAACAGACTCGAACAGCTGGAACTTCCCAGGGGGGTAGGGAAAAGTGAGATGCTACATGTACATAGAAGGTGGTAGTTGAAGAGAAGACAAGAGCGAATGAAGGCGAAGAGAGAAGGGAACGGAGTAAGCAGGGGCGGCGAACAAATAAAGATGTCTACTATATCAGTGACCATTCTATAATGGAAGGATTGCGGAGATCATGAGAGCGTACATAGTAGCGCAGGGGAATGGGCATCACGGGCGATCGGATAAGGAGGAACGTTCGCTTCTGCATTTGAGGCTTTCGACAGGGGAAGAGCGAAAAGCACCAAGGCATAAAACGTAAACCTTGGTGATGAATGGGGGTTTAAGGCTAGAGGGGAGTAGCAGGAG
Source organism: Cherax quadricarinatus (assembly GCF_026875155.1). Classification (NCBI taxonomy): domain Eukaryota; kingdom Metazoa; phylum Arthropoda; class Malacostraca; order Decapoda; family Parastacidae; genus Cherax; species Cherax quadricarinatus. The sequence continues at coordinate 37,870,953 of NC_069442.1, read as the reverse complement.
ATGCCGCTGAATAGAAACTGGTCACCATATCAAGTTTCGATAAAATAAGGGTGGAATGTAGGTGAAGGAGGGTTCGAAAGATCGCTCCCCCCGAAAGATGAGGGAAGGGTTTTAAGAAGGTTCAGCCGGCTGTGACAAGTTGCCTTCAGAGAGGTAATGTGAGGTTTCCAGGATAACCTCGATCAAAGAGGAGGCCCCAGAAACTTGACTGTATCACGTTTTAGGGATACGTGAGCCATAGAGGTACAAAGGATGATCAGAGATGACAGAGCGTCTAGTGAAAGTGATTTGGTGGGTTTTAGTGCTGGAAAATTTAAACCCATGTTGGTGGCCCAATTGGAAACAAAGGTCGACTGCATGCTGGAGAGAAACTGTAAGGAGGTGACAGTCAGCGCCTGCACAGGCAATAGCGAAGTCATCAACATAGAGTGATGACCAATTATTTGATGGAAGACTAGAGGCCAAATCATTAATAGCAAGGAGAAAAAGTGTTGTGCTCAGACACATCCTGGGGGACACCTTCAGCTTGGACAAAGTCGGGGAGAGCAAAATTATTAACCCGAACACGGAAATGCCTGTCAGTTAAAAAGTTCTTAAGAAGGATGGTTAATTGCCTCGAAGGCCTAAGGAGTGGGCCCTTTTTCTAAAAATATTTACCCCCAAGTTGTGTCATATGCCTTCTCAAGGTCAAAAATATGGCATAAACTGAGTGGTTTTTTCGCAAAGGCATTACGAACATAAAGTACCAAGCGCAGTAAGGGTCCCATGGTAGACGTCCTTTTCGAAAGCCATATTGTGAGTGGAGGGCTGTTGTGTGTTCTTAATACCACACTAAACGTCTATTTACTAGACGTTCCATTACTTTGAAATGCACCCGGTAAGGCAATGGCGTAGTGGGAGGTTTCATGTCCCGAGTGCCTGGTTTGCGGAAAGGGAGACAATGGGGGGGGATTTCCACGCTGTGGGAAAAACTCCCTTTTGACCAAATAAGATTGTAAAAAGGGGTAATAGGACTGCAAGGGCTGACTGATGTAATGTTGTAGCATACGAATATGATTTTCGTCGGGCCCAGCTGCCGATGATCGACAAGCTGAGAGTGTTGCCTCCAGTTCTTGAAGTGTAAAAGGCACATTATACTGTTCTTCTCTGAGAGAAAAAAAGTCCAAGGGTGCTAACTCTCTGGCAGACTTTGAGGAAAGAAATGAGGGGCATAGATGGAGTCCCTGAGAAATACGGACCAGATGATTGCCAATTTCATTGGCAACATCTAGTGGGTTTTTTCTATATCAACAGGCAAAACCCCCGAGAACAGGAGCCGGGTCAGGAGAATTTTTACCACTCTTTTTCGTACTTTTTTCCAGACTGCACTCATAGGGGAAAGCAGGGGTGATGGGGGGGAAAAATCTCGCCGCAAGTGCGTTTGGTCCGGATGACCGGCGAGCGATCGCACGCTTTGTTTAAAATCAAGGAGCGCTTGCGGTTCTATTGTACGGTCCCTGCCCCATACGCCGCTTCAAACGTACTGCAGAGCCAGCAGGAGACCCCAAGGCACGCATTTCTGAAAATGCCTGCCCGAATTTGGGGTATAGAATGAGAAGCTGCGGTGGAAAACGGAGGACGAGAAGATTTTGTAAAAGTATCGATGGAGGCGAAGAAGGAACCTCTTTAAAAAAGTCGGGTGAGTAAAGGTTCCAATTTCCCCGTTAAATTCCGCGTGGGGTGCAAAGGGGTGGCGTATGAAGGGGAAGTAAAAATGTTTGGGAAATGTCACTGTCTGAAAGCCCGGGGAAACGACCAAGTAAAGCCCAATGCGGGGAGGAAGAGCAAATGAGAGACGATGCAAGAGAGAGTAGGTGAGGATCAAAATGGGTGTGAGTCCCTGTATTTAAAAACATGGGGGGGTGGGTGGCAAGAAAAGCCTCAAAATGAATTCCAGGGGAAATAAAGTGAGCCCCTCCCCAGAAAAAATGGTGGGCATTAAAATCCCCAAAGTAACAGAATCGGGGGCGGTAATGACAAAAACAAGGAAGGAAAAACCCGGAAAGATAATCCCCGAGAAGGGGGGAGAGATTTAAAGAACAGAGGTATACCATATGTAAGTGGTACGGGCTGCTGTGTAATGCGCGAAGTAGAATAAATAGTGATGGTACGGAATATCAGTGCGGAAAAGAAGGGCACTTTCTTTAAAAGGTCCCTCGGGAAAAAAGGATCTGAAGAATACAAAAATATAGCCTGAGATGTGAGAAATAACGCGAGTGTAATTTTGGTTCCTGTAAGCAAACCCCAAACAGGGGCAAACTGGGAGAGTAACATCTGAAGTCACCCCGTTTCCCCCTGGGGCCGCGTATATTCCACTGTAAAAAGGCCATGATTGGCAATGATAAAGATACTTGAAATCCGAGGTAAGGTTCCTACGGACAGAAGGGTTAGAAAAGCCCCACATGCGGGGGCAGTGGAAAATGTTCAAGCACGAAGGAACGGTGCGCTTGAAAAAAGGGAGTTGCGCAGAGGGAGAAAGGGAGAGAGAAAGGCGGAAGGTGGATCAGTGTCCATTGATGGTTTGGTTTTGAAATATATTCAGAATTGCTTAAGTGTTTGGGGAATTTCAGAGATGTCGTATGGGAGACAATATTGGGAATGGTGGGGGAGGTGAGAAAAGTTAAAAACTGTATTGGACTGTCCCAAAGGGTGGGGGGGGGCAAAAGGGGTGGGGGAATGGAGAAGCGTGAGGGGACAGAAGAGACAGGAACCGGGGGTGGCAAAAGAGGAAGAAACTTGGGGGAAAGGGGGGGGAAAGGTACATTACGAGGAGGGGGTGAACCTCTGCATTGTAACTGAGCCAGTGAGAGGGGAGAACTAGGGACAGAGACAGGGGGTAAAAATGAGGAGGGGGAAAAGAGGGTGGAGGTGTTACCGACCTTTTTTTGTTTTAAAAGTAGAGGGGACTTTGGGAAGAGGTGTCGTACGGGTTCGTGATATGAGGCTTGTAAGAGAGAACTCGAAGAAGCGGATTAATGAGGCGTTGAAAGTGGGGCGTTGACCCGAGGACGAAAAAGGGATTAGAACAGGAGTATTATGGGAGAGGTAACCACAGAGGTGGGTGTAGAAGATGGGTACCAGAAGTGGGGGGACGTTTTAAAAACCGGGAAATAAAAAAACAGTGTGGTTCCCTTGGGGCGGAAGAGAAAAATGCCATGGATAAGGGGCCCTTCTGTCTTTTGAGGTAACGGTTTCCCCGCTCGTTTAAATAGACCTGACAACGGCGGGGAGAGTCGAAGGGGGGCTCGACTTTAAAGGCAAGAGGGAGATCGTTTGCAAGACGTATTAGAAGGGTCATCGGCACCACGATGGGCATTCGGCGTAGATCTGCAATATTTCGCTGGAGGGCCCAAAAATCGCCAGAAATTTTCACACTGTTGTGGGTAGGGTCCCCTTCGAACTTGTAACCGATGTCCTGCTATTAAAGGAGGATGGGATTTTCTCGGCTGTCAAAAGTTAAACGAGCCACATTGTAGGGATCGTCCCCCCAGGGCGGGAAGAACGTAAGTGTCTACCTTGAGGATTGGGAGATCTTGGATTCCGTGTTTAGAATGTCGGTCCCACTGTCGGGGAAAAATTTTGTTGAACTTGGTATGGGCAGAAAAACGGTCCCACTACAAGAATTGAGGGAATGATTTTTTTTAAAGGGTGACAGGAACAGTATCTATATGGGAAAGACAAAGGAGTCACGACCCCTGGGTGCTTCTGTCGGTAATGTGCGCGTACCGCTCTTTAAAAGGGTGAAAAGAAAATTCTTTACCAACATGGCGTAGGAGTGCCTTGCCAAAACTATGGTCAGAAAGATAGGCAGTAGAGGAAGTTGGTCGTAAAATGAAAAAATTTAGTCCCCTGTTCAGTCTGAAAATGAGCGTGGAAAAGGTTTGTGAAAGGGCGTGTCGACGTTTTGAGAAGAACGGAAGGTGAAGGTGGAGAAGTATCTCAGCGGTAATTGTCGTTGCGTTTTGGCGTGGGACCAGGTTGGTCCGACGTGGAAGGGTCGGCATTTGAAAATTGCCGACCCTAGGGGAGAGGCCGGGAAACTAGTGAGGAGAGCGAAGGTTGATAAAATCGAAGGGGTCAGCGGGCCCCAGTACCCGAAAGGGGTGAGGGAAAACACAGGCAAAAGGACAGAGGGATGAGGAATGTTGAAAAGTGGTCCCAAAAAAAGGGCGGGGTCGAACGGGGGGCGGTTCAAAAAGGGGCCCGGGGGTCCGGTTCATGGACTAGGGGGGCCTGGTTAGGTTACTTTTTTCTTTTTTTTTTTAAGAAAAAAAAAAAAAAGAAGAAAAGAAAAAAAAAATAAAAAAAAGAAAAAAAAAAAGGGGGGGGCCGGGGAGGGATAGTTCCCGGAGGAAAAAGGGCCCGAAAACTCCCTCCCCGGCCCCAAGGGGGATCGACCCCCGCTGTAGCGCAGATGCAGCATGGAACCTCCATACCCTACCCTTTGCCCGTAAAAAAAGCAATCTGGGGTAGCAACCTCACATCTGCCCGGGTACCCCGGTGGAAAAAAAGAGGGGCGGGGATATCCCCCCAAAGCATACCTCCTTCGCCACCCCCCCCCCGGAATCCGAAAGGTGGCTTCCAGAGATACCCCGTCGCCCAAAAAACACCCAAAACACTCCGGGATACGGAGAGGGATCGGGACATCCCCAGGCAATCAGATTCCACGGCAAACTACGCCACGCCAAGAAAAATCAACGGAATGGGTGGACCCCCGGGGTTTCCCTTTTCCCCCCCCTAGGAAACTAGCGCGCGTGGGGGAAATCACGAAGGCTAAAAAAAGGAAAGGGGAAAGGGGGGGGTGAGGAGGAGGAGGAGGAATGGAAAAAGGGGGGTGGGGAGGATGGGATTGGGGAGGGGAGAATGGGGGGTAATTTTGGTTCGGTCTGAGGGAAGACCGACAGGGTAAATTCCCCAGACCAAGAGCCTCTTCACCCGCCAAGGAGCCCCCCTTGAAAAGGCAAAATCAGGAAATGTATTAATAAAGGGAAATTTAATTATTTTCCTGTAAATTTAAGATTTAAAAACTTTACGTCTTTGTTTAACAAAGACTGTAAAAATAAAATCAAAAAGGGACAATTTGCAAGACCCCTTTTAAAATTGGGCCCTAAAGTACTTAGGATTACTGAACTGACCCAAAAATTTTAAATTCAAAAGAATCTTTCAAGGGAATTAGGAACAAAAGAGTCAGCTCTAGGTCCAATTCTCAAAACCATTTAAACTTACACCGTAAAACATATACGCGTTGTCAGGGTGAAAAAGGGGGGGTTGGGCTACTTGCCAGGTTTTGCTAGTAGGTTGAATCAGTGACCCCCAAAGTCAGCCAGCCGGACATAAACAATTGAATAATTACGGTGTTTGGACTTAATTATACACAAGAAATCCTACCTAACAATAATAAAAAAAAAAGTGATTGCCAAAAAAAGCGATAATACTTTGGGATTTTTATATTTAAAAGTAAAAATATAACGCCGAAAGTCTTCATTTTAGCTATAAAACGGGGACTTTCACGCTATAATATTAAGTGAGGAAAAATTTCTCTTCAATAGTTAAAATAACAAGGGGACCAAATTTTGAAAATATAACCCCCCCCCCGTACGCAAAAGGTGCAGTAGGGTTTGCAAAGGGCCTTGGTAATATTCCTTTTTAGTAAGCGTCCTCTTGGTAAATAAAGGGATGTAGAGACGGGGAATGGGAAGAAAGAACTCGATCAGCATGATTATTTGCCAGAGGATGAGCTTCTGGAAAAATGGCCGAAAGAACCCCCTGAAGTGGGTTTCCCTCACAATTTGAGAATAGGGTCTCGGACATATTTCGGGGGCATCTGTGGACTTAAAACTTCTTCCATCAACGAAAAGGCTTTCAAATCATACTGTCAATTAAAAAAAAATCATTAACAAAAAAATTTTAATATATGTATAAATAGGGTCTAAAAGTACTCATTTCTTAAATTTAAATTTTAAGGTATACATTTTTTTTTTCAGGGGCGGGGAAAGGGCATCGGCAATTATGTTAAGGGGTCCACTTAAGTGTTGAAACTAATGAAAGGTTGGATTCTCAGAGCCCACCTGAGGATCCGGGTGTTCTTTGTTTCATAGAATTAATATAAATTTAAAAGGGGTTTTGATCAGGAAAACCCTAAATTTTTTAGGGGGAGGTTCCCCCATAATGTCAAAAATGTTTCCAAAATATTACTAGGGCAAGGCTTCTTTCTCTACGTGGTGTAAAACTTTTGGTGACGTTTCAATTTGAAGAAAAAATAAAATATAGGATGCAAAAAATCAGTAGAGGGGGATTTTTGAAGTAACACCGCCCCACGCATAACCGTGGCATGATGTGTAAATGGGGGGTTATTAAAAAATAGGACTTTTCAATCGGGTGACGAAGAAAAGCAAAACCCCTTCAATGATTAAAAACTATTTACAAACTTTCGTCCAGCAAAACTTCATTTACTCTGGTTAACTCATAAGAGGAGATGAACCTGGAAAATTTGGACGAAAGTCGATAATAACCGTCATTCCAAGGAAACCCCGTATGACTTTTATTCTTGAGGGATAGGGAAATCGGGAATGGCCCCAACTTTTCTCAAAGGGCGTACCTCGCCCTGACCATACAAAAAAACCCGGGGATTTTCTTGGCTTTTCCCGACTAACCTTGGCTAAATTTTGGGGAAGTTGTCTTTTCTAAATTTTAAATAAGGTTTCCCGGCGAATTAATGTTGCTCCCCCTCATTGCTATTTTTAACAAGATCATTAGATAGATACTTCTAAAACATTGGTCAGAGGTTCATCGGGTGTGAAAAATAGAGGCCGCGTTACAAACCCCAAGGGGATAAAAAGTAATTGAAAAATCCGCCCGTATAGTAAATGCGGATATTTCTTGGGCTCGCTGGGTAAGCAGCACTTGGTAATAACCCTTAATAAATCCAGGCGGTTGACATAGGTGGTCTGATACTCTATTAGTCATCAATACGGGGGGTAGTGGGAAACCATCTGGTACCGTGAGAGCATTAACCTTACGATAATCAGTGCACATTCTAGAAGTTCCATCAGGCTTGGGAACTAATATACAGGGTGAGGCCCACGGACTTTTACTCCGTTCTATGAGTCCATGGGACAACAAAAATTCTACTCTTTGTTTAATGTTTCTTGTTTGAGTGGACTTGCCCTATAAGGTGACTGTTTGCAAGGCTTTGCTCCTTGTACATCTAGGGTCATGAATTCCCAATGTACAACACCTAGGGACGTCATCGAATAAAAACCTCATAACGTAATATCAAGTCTTTGATATCTTTTGCTTTCTTTCAAATCAAGGTCCATAAGAAAGGTATAAAGAGATTGCAATGTCTCTGAGTTTTTTAAATGAACTTCTATTGCTTTAGAGATGCTGGGCAGACTTACATTTTCAGTTTCAGCAAAAGGAAGAACGTCGTAATGGTATGATACTAGGGTGGTAAGCCTTAAGTTGGTTTATGTGATAAGTACGTTTTTGCTTTTCTCTTTCCTGGAGTTTGTAGTACATAATTTACCTCAATGAGCCGCTCAATCACTTCCAAAGGCCCTTTTCGTATCTAGGTTTGCAGAGCGTGTCCAGGTAAAAATTTTCTGTCCCATCACACTGTCACCCGGTTTGAAAGAAGCGAGAGCGTTTTGTGTTTGTCATAACAATGCTTCATCTTGGATTGGGCCTTAGCTAAGTTTTTTGAGGCTTAATTCCTTCAGTTGTGACAAACGCTTTTGCATTAGAGTTGGAGTTGTTTTAAACGAGGGTTCTGATTTTCCGGTCCATGAATCTTTTAGTACGGCGAGGGGGCTGCATACTTGGTGTCCATAAATTAATTCAAATGGACTAAACCCAGTGCTTTCTTGTTCACTTTTCCTTAAGGCGAACAAGAGGAATGGTATTTTCCTTTTCCAATCTCTGGAAAACTGCTCGCAGTACGCTCTCATCATTGATTTTAATGTTTGATGAAATCGTTCGAGGGCTCCTTGCGACTGAGGGTGATAAGCAACAGAAAATACGGACTTAATTCCGAGGCGAGATAAGGCATCACGAAACATCTTAGAGGTAAAATTTGAACCTTGATTGGATTGAATTATTTGGGGAATCCCAACCTGTGAGAAAAATTTTTGTAAAGCTTGAACAATGATGCGAGAATTAATTTTTCTCAAAGGGATAGCCTCCGGATATCGGTAACGACATCCATAATTGTAAACAGATATTGATTCCCTTGTTTAGTCCTGGGTAACGGACCAACACAATCTTATCAGGCGTGAGAAGGGCTCACCACTGATGGGAATCGGAATGAGGGGAACTGGTGGAGGTGTGTGCGAAGGTTTGCCGGTCACTTGGCAGACTTGACAACTTTTTAGATAGCTTTCCACGTCTCCTTCATTTGGGCCAATGAAAATGCTTGGCTATTTTGCCCAGCGTTTTCTTTACTCCCAAATGTCCTCCCATGAGACTATGGTGGGGAAACTAATAGCCAATTTTTCTAAAGGTGCTAGGTAGCACTACTAGATGTTTGCTGGTAGCCAGATGATCGTCGGAAGACAAAAGAGACTTTTCCTTTCTCATTAATATACCATTAGCAAGATAGTAACATTTTCCAGGGCTTGGGCGTCGTCTGCTGTAATAGCTATCTCTCGTAATTTCTCTAGGAATGGATCAAGGAACTGTCCCTTATTAAATATTCTTTCGATAGGGATTTTAATATAGAATCTTGTAAAGGCCGATCATAGAATATTTCAGATTTGAAGATTTCCCGGGGGGGTAAGAGTCGCTGAACAATAAATCGAGACCTAAATCTTCGCCTTCACTTAGGACTTCAGTTTACAAAGGATTTTGAGGCTCTAGAACATTGCTCTAGTTATAACATTGAGAGGAAATAAGGTAGGAGCCTCTTTTCGAGCTTCTATGGCATAGTTAATGTCAGTAGAATTATCAATAACAGAGGCTCTCGGCTTATACCCGGATAGTCTAGATCATTGCCTATGGTAAGTCAATGCCCTGAATAGGAAAAGTTTCACTGGATATTCCTACCGACAACAAAGCCAGTATAGGTTGGTTTTTTGGATGTATATCCTGTGAAGAGGCACTCTTATAATGGCGCCCCATGGCTTTTAAAA
>NC_069442.1:37778299-37861286 GCF_026875155.1 Cherax quadricarinatus | reverse complement strand
AGGGGTTTTTCAGTATAGAAGTAGTATATAGTAGTAGAGTATATTGATAGTAGTAGTAGTATAGTAGTAGTAGTAAAAAGGGGAGTAGTAGTGGTAGTGGTAGAAATGAGGAATAAGGAGGACGAGCCAGTCAAATACAAAGGAAGGGGAGCACTGCAAGTGAGCTAGGTGCCCACAGAGGAGGAAAGCGCACAGAGGTGCGTGAAAGGGGAAGGGTGAAATAAATGAAGAAGGAACAAAAAACACGAGACAGAAAGAGAGAAAGACAACCCAGAGGAGAAAAAGGAAAGAGGAAAGGGAAGAGGGAGAAGAAGAAAAAGAAAAAGGAAAAAGAAAAAATTAAAAGAAAAAATGAGGAGTCAGGTTAAGTCACGGGTGTTCTGAAGTTTGGAGCATTTTACAATGTAGTGGGAGAGGAAGGCATCTACAGAGACGAAGCCACGACTAAGATTCATACAAGGAAAGTTGTGTATTAGAGAGGATTCAACTAGACGGCGACTGTTCGAGTTGGAAGTAGGGAAAACAGTTTTAGCAGAAGAACAGTCAATAGGATGGCTGTGATCTCTGACGTGACAGAAAAGAACATTGTTAGTGTCGGCAAGTCTAACACTATTTTTGTGCTCCCTAAGTCTCTCAGAAAGAGATCGGCCAGTTTCTCCTATAATTTTTGCAGTCTCTTGTGTCCCCTTTGCCTTTATACAAAGGAACTATGCATGCTCTCTGCCAATCCCTAGGTACCTTACCCTCTTCCATACATTTATTAAATAATTGCACCAACCACTCCAAAACTATATCCCCACCTGCTTTTAACATTTCTATCTTTATCCCATCAATCCCGGCTGCCTTACCCCCTTTCATTTTACCTACTACCTCACAAACTTCCCCCACACTCACAACTGGCTCTTCCTCACTCCTACAAGATGTTATTCCTCCTTGCCCTATACATGAAATCACACAGCTTCCTATCTTCATCAACATTAAACAATTCCTCAAAATATTCCTTCCATCTTCCAATACCTCTAACTCTCCATTTAATAACTCTCCTCTCCTATTTTTAACTGACAAATCCATTTGTTCTCTAGGCTTCCTTAACTTGTTAATCTCACCCAAAACTTTTTTCTTATTTTCAACAAAATTTGTTGATAACATCTCACCCACTCTCTCATTTGCTCTCTTTTTACATTGCTTCACCACTCTCTTAACCTCTCTCTTTTCCTCCATATCTCTTCCCTCCTTGCATCACTTCTACTTTGTAAAAACTTCTCATATGCTAACTTTTTCTCCCTTACTACTCTCTTACATCATCGCTCCTCTTCCTCCCGCACCCACTTTCCTGTAACCACAAACTTCTGCTGAACACTCTAACACTACATTTTTAAACCTACCCATACCTCTTCGACCCCATTGCCTATGCTCTCATTTGCCCATCTATCCTCCAATAACTCTTTATATCTTACCCTAACTGCCTCCTCTTTTAGTTATAAACCTTCACCTCTCTCTTCCCTGATGCTTCTATTCTCCTTGTATCCCATCTACCTTTTACTCTCAGTGTAGCTACAACTAGAAAGTGATCTGATATATCTGTGGCCCCTCTATAAACATGTACATCCTGAAGTCTACTCAACAGTCTTTTATCTACCAATACATAATCCAACAAACTACTGTCATTTCGCCCTACATCATGTCTTGTATACTTATTTATCCTCTTTTTTCTTAAAATATGTATTATCTAAAACTAAACCCCTTTCTATACAAAGTTCAATCAAAGGGCTCCCATTATCATTTACACCTGGAAACCCCAAACTTACCTACCACACCCTCTTAAAAGTTTCTCCTACTTTAGCATTCAGTCCCTACCACAATTTACTCTCTCACTTGGTTAAAAGGTTCCTATACATTCATTTAACATCTCCCAAAATCTCTCTCTCTATCCTCTACATTTCTTTTCTTCTCCAGGTGCATACCGCTTATTATGACCCCTTTTTTGCATCCAACCTTTACATTAATCTACATAATCCTTGAATTTACACATTCATTTCTTTTTCTCCTTCCATAACTGATCCTTCAACATTACTGCTTCCCTTCCTTTGCTCTAACTCTCTCAGATACTCCAGATTTTAATCCCATTAATTTTCCCCCCACCGAAACTCCCCTACCCCCTTCAGCTTCGTTATATATATAAAATATATATATATATATAATATATATATATATATTATATATATATTATATATATATATATATATATATATAAAATATATATATGTATTTATATATATAATATATATATTATATTTATATATATATATATATATATATATATATATATATATATATAAAAAAAAATATATATTATATATATAAAATATATATATATATATATATATATGCAATAAGATCACAGTAAACAGGTGATTTCAAAATATGCAAAACAACCACTCTGAAAGAAAAAGAGAAATTCCAAGCGCTTTCGTGACTACTCACCCTTATCAAGGAACTATGAAAGTGAAGCTCCAAGGAAGCTATATAAGGGGTCCGGCCAGCACCTCACTACAAGATTCCCACAACGGTTAAACACGTGACGCGCGGCGAGCAACTTGGATAGGTTCCTTTGCACAACTCACCCCCAAGCTATTCTGCCAAGAAAATTTAAAAAAATTTTTTGTCCAGTGTATTATTAAATTCTTCCCAAATTCTATTAATTTTAAATGGATCTAATTTATATAAACCAAAGGAAATATTCATATTATTGTCAAAACTGCTTTTTATTTAAACAAAATTCAATTATATTCCTGTCGACCATGGGCTTGCTTGATACTACTTTCTCAACTTTTTGAAAATCAATTTGGGTGAACCTCTACTGCCTACCTTGCCTGCCGCCGCCGTCACTCCCTAACAGAAATAGACACAGCCGTTTTTCAACAGCAGATTTGCAACAGCAGTTTGCAAAAGTAAAACGTGAAACAAGCTGCAGGAATGACCAAGGAAGTTGCTGTTTGAATTTGAACCCCAGTAAACATACAGATTATAAGTCAATACCAAGAGAGAAGTACCAGAGTAAGATTACCAGCTGAGAAAGATACCAGAGTAAAGAGTACCAGCTGAGACAGACCATAGTAAGAGTACCAGCTGAGAACAGACCAGAGAAGAGTACCAGTTTTGAGACAGACCAGATAAAGAGTACCAAGTCTGAAGAGAGATCAGAGTGAAAAAAAAGAAAAAAGGTTTTTAAACCAGGCAGAGACAGACCAGAGTAAATGATCCAGCCTGAGAAAGAGACAAGAGTATTGAGTACCAGCTGAGACAGACCAGAGTAATAGTACCAGCTGATAGAGATCAGAGTGAGAGTACCAGCTGAGAGAGAGACCAAGTTGAGAGTACCAGCGAGAGTAGAGACGCTGAGCAAGTACCACTGAGATAGAGACCAAGGAAGAGTACGCAGCAGACATGAGAGACCAGAGTGTTGGAAGAGTACCAGCTGAGAGAGAGATCAATTGAGAGTACCATCTGAGAGAAAGACCAAGAAGAGTACCAGCTGAGAGAGAGACCAGAGAAGAGTAACCACTGAAGAGAGACCAGAGGAAGATTACCAGCTGAGTGAGAGACCAGAGGAAGGAGTACCAGCTGAGTGAGAGACCAGAGAGAAAGAGTACCACTGAGAGAGAGACCAGAGGAGAGACCAGCTGAGAGAGGAGACCGATAGGAAGAGTACCAGCTGAGTGAGAGAACCAGAGGAAATAGTACAGCAGAGTTGAGAGTACCAGAGGAAGAGTACCAGCAGATGAGAGACCAGAGTGAGAGGTACCGCAGAAGACTTGACACAACTGAAGTCCTCCCAGCACATCTCATTGGGGGATCAGCGCCTCCGCGGTTCAGTCCCAGACCAGGCCTCCTGTTCCTGGCCTCTCGATCCAAGCTGTAGTTCTCCACAACCCGGTTAATGAGGAACTCTGTTGGGAAATCTGACGGGATTTTTCTCTCTTTGAACAATCTAGGAATTTCTTGGTGATCTCCTCTCAAGCATAAGGTGAGGTGAATTAAGAGTCCTTGGTCCCTTAACACTTTATTGAGCCTCAATCTCAGTGTACTCATCGCAACTTTGCTTTTCATTGGTGATGCATCGTCTACCAGGTTTTCATGTGTTCATAAGCAGTATTTCAGATGTGTAGATTTGGTACCAATTCTTCCAGTATTTCCAGGATGTAGATTATGATATCTTTCTCGCCTACGTCTAAGGAGTACAGTTCGACAGAGACTTCAAGTATCTAACTAATTTAGGTGTTTGGACTGTGTTCATACGAGCTGTGAAGGTTCTCCTTACATTTTCCAGCTCAGTAAAATATCTCCTGCCCTGTTACAAACAACTATACTCCAGATAACGACTTACCTGAGAGTGTCATCATTGGCTTGGCATCCTTGTTTTTGAAGGTACTTGTTATCATCCCATCATTTTCCTTGCATTGCTATATACAACATTGTGGTGTCCTTGAACTTGAGATTTCGAGCATTACACTCGCCAGATCTCTCACACTTGAAATCATACATATCTATTGTATACTTTCAGTTTGTCTAGAAGTTCCGAGTTTTGTTTTCACTTTCACCCTTTCTTCTGTAACGATGATAATTTAAATTTTGTTTCAGACTGAACATCATAGAGTATGTCAGTGGTCCACCGAAGACTTTGGTTTATATCAGCTGGGAGGTTCACAGTGTCTTCTCTGAGGATGACACCTTCATACAGGATATCTATGTACAAACCAAACCCTGGCCGGGATATGAACCGCGGTCAGAGAGTCACAAAACTCCAGCCCGTCTGTACCATTTACGATTTCGTGATTCATTCAACGTCGGATCTGCAAAGGATGATACAGCGTTATGTATTGATGTCACAAATGTAAAATTGAGATGGTCACAGTGTTAAGAATTGATGTCACAGTGTTATGATTGATGTCACAGTTTATGATATGATGTCACAGTGTTACTATGATTCACAGTGGTGATATTGATTCACATGTTATGATTGAGTGTCACAGTGTTAAGATAGATGTCACAGTGTTAAATTTAGATGTTCACAGTGTTATTGATTGAATGTCACAGTGTTATGATTGATTCATGTGTTATGATTGATGACCCACAGTATTTAGATTGATGTCACAGTGTTATGATTGATGTCACCAGTGTTATTATGATGTCCACAGTTGTTAAGATTGATGTCACAGTGTTAAGAATATGATGTCACAGTTTTAATGAATGATGTCACAGTGTTATGATTGAGTCACAGTGTTACTGATTGATTCACAGTGTTTATGATTGCTGTTCCACGGTGTTTATTGTGATAGATGACACAGTGTTATGATTGTGATGACACAGTGTATATTGATGTCACAGTGTAATGAATGATTGACCAGTTGTTATTGATTGATGTCCACAGTGTTAACGATTGATGTCACAGTGTTTTTTAAATGATGACACGGTGTTATGAATGAAGTCACAGTGTTATGAATGATGTCCACAGAGGTTATACTGATGTCACAGTGCTATGATTGAAGTCACAGGATGTTAAGATTGATGTCACAGTGTTATGATTGATGTCCACCGTGTACGATTGATGAGCACTAGTGTTAAGATTGATGTACACGGTTGTTAAGATTGATGTCACAGTGTTTATGATTGTAGTGTCACAGTGTTAAGATTGATGTCAAAGTGCTATGATAGATGTACACAGTGTTATGATTGATGTCACAGTGTTATGATTGATGTCACAGTGTTGTGATTGATGCACAAGTGATATGAATGATGTCACAGTGTTAAAATTGAATTTTCACAGTGTTATGATTGATGTCACAGTGTATATGAATGATGACACAGTGTTGTGATAGATGTCACAGTTGTTTATTATTGAGTCACAGTGTTATGATTGATGTCACGGTGGTTTTATGATTGATGCACAGAGGTAACTAATTGATGTCACAGTGTTATAATAATTATGTCACAGTGTTATGATTGATGTCACAGTATGTGTTATGAGTTGGATGTCACGGAGTTATATGAGATGTACACATTGTGTTTAACAATTGATGTCCACAGTGATATGAATTGATGTCACAGTGTTTTATTGAGTCCATGTGTTTATGATTGATGTCATCAGTGTTATGATTGATGTCACGGTAGTTATGATTGAAAGACACAGAGTTATGATTGATGTCACAGTTTTATAAATGAAGTCACATTGCTAATAATTGAATGTTCCAGTTTATATCAGAAATGAGGAGATGAGAGAGACATGTGGGACGAGAACTCGGACCTCCTCCCATAATCTCCAACCCTGCCGTCGGCCCCTTGGCTGCCTTGCCCTCCTTGCCCTGCCCTTCCCTGCCTTGCCCCTGCCCTTGCCTGTTCTGCCTTTCCCTGTTTCTGCCTTGCCCTGTTTTTCGCCTTGCCCCTGTCCTACCCAGCCCTGTGCTGCCCGGTTCCGTTTGCCTTGCCCGCCCTGCCCTGCCCTGCCCTGCCCTGCCTACATTGCGGCTGCTCAGCCCTGCCCTGCCCTGCCTTGCCTTGCCTTGGCCTTGCCTTTCCTTGCCTTGCCCTTGCCTTGCCTTGCCTTGCCTTGCCCTTGCCTTGTCTTGCCTTGTCTGCCATGCCTTGCCATAGCTTCATTGCCCTGCTCTGCCCTGCCCACCCTGCCCAGCCCCTCCATTGCCCTGCCCTTGCCTTTGCCTTGCCTTGCCTTGCCTTTGCCATTGTATTGCCCAGCCTTGCCTTCCTTCGCCTTGCCCTGCCTTGCCCTGCCATGCCTTGCCCTGCCTTGCCTTGCTTGCCTTGCCTTGCCTTGCTTGCCCTTGCCTGCCCTGCCTTGCCTTGCCTTGCCTTGCCTTGCCTTGCCTGCCCGGCCTTGCCTTGCCTTGCTTGCCTTGCTTGCCTTGCCCTGCCTGCCTTAGCCCTGGCCGCAGCTCTGCGCCTGCCCTGCCCTGCCCAGCCCTGCTTTCATCAGCAGCGTCACGCATCACAGCTTCTCCCCATTATTTTACATCATGCGCATCTCCAACTCCCTCTCTCACCCCCTTCACCCCTTTTTTTGGCTTTATTTTAGTACATTTTTTGTTTATTTGTGTGTGTAGTTGCTCTTGTGTTTTTTTTTGACGTAATATAGGGTGCTTATTTTTTAACCTTTTATCAATATTTTATTCGAATTTTCCCTTTTTTTATGATTTTTGTGTTTTCTCTTTTCTTCACGGTTTATATTTCTATTTTTATTTTCTTCTTTTCTTTAATTTTTTTTTATGGTTATGTCTTGTGGACAGTGTTATCTGTCTTGTCTCTTGGTCGTATTAGTTTTTTTAAAAGGGTAAGAAAGATGAACTAGTGTTAAAAAAGAGAGAAAGACTACGACAGTATCCCCCGCCCCACACACCCCCCCAACCCCCCCACAACACCCCCAACCCCCCACATCACCCCCCCAACCCACAACAACACCCCCCAACCCCCCCCCCCGCCCACCCCACACACACCCCCCCAACCCACAACCACACCCCCCCAACCCCCCCACCACACCCCCCCAACCCACGAACACACCCCCCCAACCCCCCACCACCCCGCTACCGCCCAACACACCCACCTCCCCCCTAACAACCCCTCCCACCCCCCCCCTAACCACCCTCCCCATCCACACCCCCACGGAACCATCCACAACAGCAACACCCACCACGAACGTCAATTCAACACACCTACCCCCACGAACATAAATACACACCACCCAACACTTAAACAAAACACCCTAACCCAGACCCTCACGTACAAAACAACAACCCTATTACTCACCACCACGTACATAACTACACAACTACCACCACGTACATAACAACACTACTACCACCACTGTACATAACTACACTACTAACCAACCACGTACGATAATCAACCGTACTAATACCACCACGTACATAACAACACTACTAGCCACCACTGTAACATACCTACACTACTACCACCTCGAACATAACTACACTACTACCACCACGTCATAACTACACAACTACCCACCACGTAACAAAAGTTTTTTTTTTTCTAACTACTACCACCACGTACATAACTACACAACTACCACCACGTTACATTACGACACTACTACCACCACGTAATAACAACACTACTACCACCACGTACATAACTACACTACTCCACCAAAGATTACATAACTAACACTAACACCACCACGTAACATAACTACACAACTACCACTACGTACATGACTACACAACTACCACCACGTACATATAGGCTACACTACTACCACCACGTACAAAACTACACTACTACCGAACCACGTACTTACTACACTACTACCACCACGTACTAACAACACTACAACCACCACGTCAAAACTACACTACTACCACCACGTACATAAATACACTACACCAACACCCCCCCACGTTACATAACAACACATACTACCACCACGTAGCATAACTACACTACTACCACCACGTACATAACTACCACTACTACCACCACGACATACTACACTACTACCAACCCACGTACATAACAACACACTACCACCACGTACATAACTACACTACTACCACCACGTACATAACTGCACTAACTACCACCACGTACATAACTAACACTACTACTCACAACACGTACATAACTACACAAACTACCACACGAACAAACTACACTACTACACACGTACATAACTACACTACTACCACACGTACATAACCTACACACTACCACCACGTACATAACTACACTACTACCACCACGTACCGTAACGACACTACTACCACCACGTACATACGACACTACTACCACCACTACATCACTACACTACAACCACCACGAACAAAATCTACACTACTACCACCACGTACATAACTACAGCTACTACCGACCACGTTACGTAACTACACTACTGCCACCACGTACGTAACTACACTACTACCCCACGTACATAACTACACTACAACCACCACGTACTTACCCTACACAACACCACCACGTACAAAACTACACAACTACCACCACGTACATAACTACACAACTACCACCACGTACATAACTACACTACTACCACCGACGTAAATAACTACACTACTACCACCAACGGTACGATAACAACACTACTACACCACGTACATAACTACACTACTACCACCACGTACGCAACTACACTTCTCACCACCACGTACATAACAACACTAAATACCACCACGTACATAACTATCACTACTACCACCAGGGGGGGCGTACGTAACTACAACTACTACCACCACGTACATAACTACACTACACCCCACGAAACATACACCATACTACCACCACGAACATAACTACACTACTACCCCCACGTACATAACTACACTACTACCCCAGCGTAACATAACTAACACAACTACCACCACGAACATAACTACACTACTACCACCACGTACATAACTACACTACTATCACCAAGTAGCATAACAACACTACTACCACCACGTACAAAAACAACACTACTACCACCACGTACATAACTACACATACTACCACCAACGTACAAAACTAGGCAACTACTACCACACGTACATAACTACACTACAACCACCACAGTAACATAACTACACTACTACCACCACGTACGTAACTACACTACTCCACCACGTACATAACTACACAACTACCACCACGTAACTTAACTACACTACTACACTACCACGTTACATAACTACACTACTACTCGACCACCGTACGTAACACACTACTACCACCACTTACAGAACAACACAACTACACCACGAAACATAACTACACTACTACCACCACGTACATAACTACACTACTACTCACCACGAACAAAACTACACTACTACCACCACGAACCTATACAACACACTTACCACCACGTACATAACTACACTACTACCACCACGTACGTAACTACACTACTACCACCACGTACATAACTACACTACAACCGACCTACGTAACATAAGTACACTACTACCACCAACTTACATAACTACACTACTACCACCACGTACAATAACACAGTTACTAGCCCCCCACCACGTACATAACTAACTACCACCACCACTTACATAACTACACTACTACCACCACGTACATAACTACACTACTTACCCCACGTACAAAACTACACTACAACCACCCGTACATAACTACACTATTTTTTTTTGTTAAAAATGTTTTTTTACAACACCACGTACATAACTACACTACTACCACCAACGTACAAAACTACAACTACTAACCACCACGTACATAACTACACTACTACCACCACGACATAACTACACTACTAACCACCACGTACATAACTACACAACTACCACCACGTACGTAACTACACTACAACTACCAGGTACGATAACTACACAACAGCCACCACGTACATAACTACACAACTACCACCAGTACAAAACTACACTAACTACCACCACGTACATAACTAAACTACTACCACCACGTACATAACTACACTACTACCACCATACATAACTTACACTACAACCGACAACGTAACGTAACTACACTACTACCACCTCGTACGTTAAACAACACAACTACCACCACGAAACATAACTACACTACTACCACAACGTACATAACTTACACTACTACCACCACGTTACTAACTACACTACTACACCACGTACATAACTACACTACTACCACCACGTTCGTAACAACACAACCAACCACCACTGTACATAACTACACTACTCCACCACGTACATAACTACACTACTAACCCCACGTACATAACTACAGTTATTTAAAACTACCACCACTACCTAACTACACTACTACCACCACGTACATAACTACACTACTACCACCACGTACATAAGAACATAACTACCACCACGTACATACTACACTACAACCTCCACGTACATAACTATACACAACAACCACCAGTACATAACTACACAAACCACCACGTACATAACTACACAATTACCACGCACGTACATAACTACTACTACAACCACCACGTACATAAACTACACTACAACACCCCGACATAACTACACTACTACCACCACGTAACATAACTACACTACACCACCACGTACAAACAACACTACTACCACCACGTACATAACTAGCCTACTACCACCATGTACATACCTACACTACTACCCCACCACGGTACAAACTACACCCTAACTACCACCACGTACGTAACTACACTACTACGTACAGAACACTAGACTACACATACTGCCCCACGTACATAACTACCACTTACCTACCACCAACGTACATAACTACACTACCTACCATCCCCACGTACATAACTACACTACTACCACCACCTTACATAACTACACTACTACCACCACGTACATAACTAACACTACTACCCCACTACATAACTACACTACAACACCCACGTACCAAACGACAACTACTACCACCACGTACAGTAACTACACTACACCACCTCGTACCGTAACTACACTACTACCACCACGAACATAACTACACTACTACCACCACGTACATAACTACACTACTACCACCACGTACATAACTACACTACTACCACCATCGTACATAACTACACTACTACCACCCCGTACGTAACTACACTACTACCAACACGTACATAATCTACACTACTACCACCGACGTACATAACTACACTACAGACCACCACGTACAAAACTACACACTACCACCACGTACGTAACTTTCACTACTACCACAACAACAAAACAACACAGCTACCACCACGTACATAACTACACTACTACCACACTCGTACGTAACTACACTACACCACCACGTACGTAACAACACTACACCACCACGTACAATAACTACACTACTACCACCACGTACATAACTACACTACTACCACCACTACATAACTACACTACTACCACCACGACATTAACTACACTATCACCACCACGTACTATAACTACACTACTACCACCACGTAATAACTACACTACTACCACCACATACATAACTAAACTCCTACCACCACGTACAAAAACTACAACTACTACCACCACGTAAACAACACTACTACCACCACGTACATAACTACACTACTACCACCCGCGTACTTAACTACACTACTACCAACCACGTACATAACTACACTGCTAAAACCACCACGAACAAACAACACTACTACCACCACGTACGAACCTACACTACGACCACCACGTACGAAACAACACTACAACCACCACGTACATAAACTACACTACTACCACCACGTACATAACTACACTACTACCACCACGTACAAACTACACTAACTACCACCACGTACATACTACAGCTACTACCACCACGTACGTAACTACACTACTACCACCACGTACAAACTACACTACACCACCAGCGTACATAACTAAACAACTACCACCACGTACATAACTACAGTTTTTTTTTGGGGGGTTTTAATTTTTTTAAAAAAAAAAAATTTGTTTTTTATTTTTAATTTTTTAAAAAAAAAAAAAAAAAAAAAAATAAAAAAAAAAAAATTTTTCTACTACCACCACGAACATAACTACACTACTACCACCACGAACATAACTACACTACTACCACCACGTACGTAACTACACTACTACCACCACGTACATAACTAGCACTACTACCACCACGTACCTAACTACACAACTATACCACCACGTACATAACTACACTACTACGCACCACGTACATAACTACACTACTACCACCACGTACTAACTACACTACTACCACCACGTACATAACTAGCTGGAAAGACAGGACTACGCAACAATGGCTTTAAGTTGGAAAAATTCAGATTCAGGAGGATACAGGAAAGCGCTGGTTGGTATAGAGTTTGTGGATGAGGTTAGAACAAACTCCTAAAATGGCATGAGTGGTGTTGTCAGTGGTTGAGTCAGAGAATATATGGAAAATGAAACAAAGGAGGATGACAACGTTTGATCCCCAGTATCAAACCATTTCCCTATGAGGATAGACTAAGGGCCCGAATCTGCAGCTCTCTAGAAAGACGAGAATTATAGGGGGGATATGATTGAGGTGTATAAAGGAAGACAGGAAATAAAAAAAAGGGGATTGTAATAGGTGTGCAGAAAATATCTAGCTAGACAGACTCGCAGCAATGGGGATTTTTTTTAAGTTAGTGAAAAATCAGATTCAGGAAGGATTAGGAAAGTACTGGTTATTGGGTAATAGAGTTTGGGGGATGATGTGGAACAAACTCCCGATACAGATATAGAGGCCAGAACGTTTGTGTAGCTTATTAAAAATAGGTTAGGGGGGGGGGTGGGGGGTGGGGGGGGGGGGGGGGGGGGGGTGGGGGGATAAATACATGAGTAGCATGGTGGTAGGAGGTTGTGAGTTAGACCTGATACTTTGCTACCCGGTCAGATGCCGAGATCCTCCCTAAGTCTGTGACCTATGACCGACTAGGGTGGGTGGGCATAGGCTTAAGCCGGTAGGAGACTTGGACCTGCCTCGCATGGGCCAGTAGCCCTTTGCGTGTACCTTCGTCTTAATTTCTTATGTACATAAGTGAGTTTGGACCTGACTGGCTTGTTTTGCTGGGTCTTGATGCGGATGTGACCTGCCCTGACTTTCCTTGGGCGTGGGAGAGATTTGGAACTGCCTCGCATGAGGCCAGTAGGCCTGCTTGCAGTTGTTTCCTTCTTTCTTATACAACTTAAGTTCTTAATAAGTATCACACTGCACGTCCCTGCACGCAGTGCCCCAGGATGACACTCTTGGAACGCGATAATCATCAATTATTGCAAGAAAATTGTTGTTGTTGTTAAAGATTGCCGGTATTATCCCGGCCCGTGCCCTACCAAGTGGTGGCCCACGATCGCACAGCCCGGCTGATCAGTGAACTGACTTTAGGTGCTTGTCCAGTGCCAGCTAGAAGACTAGCCAGGGGTCAGGTTGGTAATCCCCCTTAATGTCTGCTGGGAGGCAGTTTGAACAGTCTCGGGCCGCCTGACACTTATTGGTATGGTCTCTTAACGTGCTAGTGACACCCCTGCTTTTGATTGTGGTGAATGGTGCATCGGCTGCCAATCTTTTGCTTTCGTAGTGAGTGATTTTCGTGTGCTAGTTCGGTACTAACCCTCTAGGATATTCCAGGTGTATATAATCATGTATCTCTCCCCTCCTGCGTACCAGGAATACGAGATTTATAGGAACCTCAAGCGCTCCCAGTATTGAGGGTTTTATCTCCGTTATGCGCGCCGTGAAAGTAAGTCTGTACATTTTCTAGGTCGGCAATTTCCCCTGCCTTGGAAAGGTGCTGTTAGTGTGCAGCAATATTCCATCCTAGGAAGAACAATGTGACCTGAAGAGTGTCATCATGGGCTTGGCCACCTAGTTGTGAAGTTCTCATTATCCATCCTGTCATTTTTCTAGCAGATGCGATTGATACAATGTTATGATCCTTGAAGGTGAGATCCTCCGACATGAACACTCTCGAGGACTTTGACGATGGTGTTTGGCGTCTCTATTTTGTGGCCAGAATTTGTTTGTACTCTGATGAAGATTTATTCCCTCATGTTTACCAAATCTGAGTAATTGAAATTTCTCATCGTTGAACTTCATATTGTTTTCTTCTGCCCACTGAAACATTTGGTTTGATGTCCGCCAGGAGCCTTGCAGTGTCTGCAATGGAAGACACTGTCATGCAGATTCGGGTGTCATCTAGCAAAGGAAGAACACGTTGCTGTGCTGACATCCTTGTCTATGTCGGATATGAGGATGAGGAACAAGAGGGAGCGAGTACTGTGCCTTGTGGAACAAAGCTTTTCATCCGTAGCTGCCTCGGACTTTACTCTGTGTAGACGACTACTCTCTGATGTTCTGTTTAGTGAGAAATTATAGATCCATCGACCCGACATTCCTGTTATTTCTTTAGCACGCATTTTTTGTGCGCTATTATGCCTAAGGTCACACTTGTCGTAAGGCTTTTGCCAAATTCTGCATAAATTAACATCTGCATTCATTTGTCTTTCTAGTGCATTTATGGACCTTGTCGAGTGAAATCCGAATAGTTTGAGACAGACAGGACGACCTGTTCTAAACCCATGTATGCCCTGGTTGTGTGACTGATGGGTTTTTCTAGATGGGTTGTGATCATGGCTTCTTAGGACCCTTCAAAGATTTTTAGATATGTATGTAGTGCATTGGTCTGTAGTTCTTGCTGTTGCTTTACTGCCCCCCTTTGTGATGGGGTATAAGGTATAAGGTATAAGGAAACATGCCCAACATTTTTTTTCCAGTCGTGGCGGAGATCGAACCTGGGCACTCCGTGTGTGAAACAATTGCGTTTTGCCAACCAGTCATAAAGCGAACAGGAATATATAGATTTTTTTATAAAGGAAATAATAAGCATTCTGATACTTATCCTTGTTTGGGGGGGCACGCCCGCTGATGACTCTCACCCATGTGGTAAACAGACATAAATGAAGATCGAATATAAGCAATATTGTGGACTATGTCACAATATAGTACTCACCTATTTGTAGGTTAGCAGGGGTCGAGTCATAGCTCCTGCCCGCCTCTATCAACTGGTCGCTACAGTAAGTGTGTGTGTGTGCACTCCCTCTATGTGTGTACGTAGTGGATAACGCACGCGGTGTGTTTTTGTACAGAGGGGAGAGGAGCCTGGCATACTCTCTCCCCTGAAGTAGATGAAAGGTTATGAGAGGGGAAGGTCGTGGAGCATACATGCCCCTGGTGGCAGGGGCACCCCTGGAGGGCAACTACCCAGCAGAGCCCATACTCACCAGTGAGATTCACCCTCGAGCAGTTGACGAGAGGGATGAGGGGAACACCAATGATCGTTACCTCTGATTGTGTACGATGAGGGGAACTACCCAACTGGAAGGCTGGGTCGTTTAAGACATCCCCTCTCTGATGATGGCAAGGGGGGGGTGGAAAATGGTTTTTTTGGAGAAAAAAGGGGGAAGAGCGCTGTTGTCCACTGAGGGAAGAGGAGACAGAGAGAGAGACAGAGAAGAGATAGAGGAGAGAGACAGACAGAGCGAGAGACAGACAGACAGACAGAGAGAGAGAGAGAGAAGACAGAACAGACAGACAGAGAGAGACAGAGAGATAGGGGGGGGTGAGAGAGACTGACAGAGTGAGAGGCGGTGTTCCGCATGTAGAATGGCGATTTCCGAGAACAGATTAGAATTTCTGCCCACTATAAAGCGTTGATGTTGTTGATCACAGTATGTAGTATTGATGAACACTGTTTTGATGTTGTTGATGCACATTAGTATATTGGATGATCACTGTGTTGATGTTGTTGAATCACAGATAGTATTGATGAACACTGTGTTGATGATGATGTATCACAGTGGTAGTATTGATGATCATGTATTATGTTGATCACAGTAGCAGTATTGATGATCACTGTTTGATGATTTTGTTGATCACAGCAGTAGTATTGATGATCATTGTGTTTGATGTTGATCACAGTAGTATATTTATGATCACGTATTTTAGAGTTGAACACAGTAGTGTATTGTTGATCCATTGTATTGATGTTGATCACATTAGCAGTATTGATGATCACTGTGTGTATGATGTTGTTGATCACAGTGGTAGTATTGATGAATCATTGTATTGATGTAGAAACACAGAAGCATATGATGAACACTGTGTTGATGTTGTTGATACAGTAAGGTAGAATTAGATGATCATTGTGTTGAATGTTGTATCACAGTAGTATATTGATTATCCACTGTGTGATGTTGTTGAGTCACGAGTATTATTGATGATCATTGTAATGATGGTTGATCACAGTAGCAGTATTGATGATCACTGTGTTTGATGTTTTGAACACAGTATAGTATTAGAATCCGTTGTGTTGATGTTGTTGATCACAGTAGTAGTATGATGATCCATTGTGTTGATGTTTGATCACAGTAGTAGTATTGATGAACACTGTGTTGATGTGTTTGATCACAGTAGTATTATTGATGAGTCATTAGTGTTGATTTTTGTTGATCACAGTAGTATATTGATGATCATTGTTGTTGATGTTTTTGATCACAGTAGTAGTATTGAATATCATTGTGGTTGATGTTGAACACAGTAGTAGTATTGATACACTGTGTTGATGTTGTTGCGATACACAGTGTAGTATTGATGAACAATGTGTTTATGTTGATCACAGTAGCATATTGATGATCACTGTGTAGATGTTGTTGAACACAGTAGGTAGTAATTGATGATCATTGTGTTGATGTTGCTGATCACAGAGTAATAGTCAATGGATGATCACTGGTGTGATGTTGTTGCTCCAGTATATATTGAATGATCACTGTGTTGATGTTGATCTCCAGTAGTATTGATGATCACTGGTGTTGATGTTGATCACAGTAGTAGTTTATTGAATGATCACTGTGATGATGTTGAACACAGTAGTAGTATGTGATGATCACTGTGTTGATGTTGTTGATCACAGTAGTAGTAGTTTGATGATCACTGTGAGATGTTGTTGCTCACCAGTAGTATATAGAATGATCACTGTGGTTGATGTTGTTGATTCACAGTAGTAGTAATGATGATCACTGTGTTTGAGGTTGTTAATCACAGTAGTAAGTATTGATAATCACTGTGTTTGATGTTTTTGATCAACAGTAGTAGTAATGATGATAATGTGTTTTAAGTTGTTTGATCACAGTAGTAGTATTGAGAAGCACTGTGGTGATGTTGTTGATCAACAGAGTATATTTGAATGATCACTGTGTTGATATGTTGATCACAGTAGTAGTATTGAATGATCACTGTGTTGAAGTTGTTGATCACAGTAGAATAAAGATGAACACTGTGTTGATGTTGTTGATCACAGTATTATATTGCTGAGCACAATTGATTGATTTTGTTGATCACAGTATAGTATTGAAGATCACTGAGTTTGAAGGATGTTGATCACAGTAGTAGTATGAAGATCACATGAGTATTGATGTTGTTGATCACAGTAGTAGATATTGATGATCCCAGTGTTGAAGTCAGAGCGTCATCATAACACTAAGATCATTATCCTCTCACTACGTTAATCAGTAATCAATAGTGAAACTGGACAACTAGTAGGTGTGGAAACCACTTACTGCACTCTCTCTCACTCACTCACTCTCTCTCTCTCTCTCTCTCTCTCTCTCTCTCTCTCTCTCTCTCTCTACTCTCTCCCATGTCATGATGGAAGGATGAACTCAGAATGACCCTGATTGCAGATGATATGAAAGTTGAATAGAAGAATTCAATCGGACGAGGACCAGGCAGAACTA
Source organism: Cherax quadricarinatus (assembly GCF_026875155.1). Classification (NCBI taxonomy): domain Eukaryota; kingdom Metazoa; phylum Arthropoda; class Malacostraca; order Decapoda; family Parastacidae; genus Cherax; species Cherax quadricarinatus. The sequence continues at coordinate 37,842,984 of NC_069442.1, read as the reverse complement.
CAAAGGGATTCTGACAGGCTGCAGACCTGGTCCATCAACTGGCTCCTGGTTCAATCTCATCCAGTGCAAAGTCATGAAGATTGGGGAAGGGCATAGAAGAACGCAGACGGAGTACAGTCCAGGGGCAGAGACTAACAAACCGCACACAAGGAAAAAGAAATCTTGGGGTGAGTATAACACCAGGCACAGCCCTGAGCGCGCACCTGTCAACCAAATGAAACTGCTGCATCATTATGGGCGCCTAGCAAACCTCAGAACAGCATTCCGACAATCTAAATAAGGAATCATTCAGGACTCCTGTACACCGGGTACGTTAGGCCCATATTGGAGTATGCGCACCAGTATGAAACCCACACCTAGCCAAGCACGTGAAGAAACTAAGAAAGTGCCAAATGTTGCAACAAGACAAGTCCCAGAGCTAGAGGTATGGTCCAAACGAGGAGAGGATAATGGGAAATCAACCTGACGACACGGAGGACAGGATAGATAGGTGGGACATGATAATGACATACAAAATACTGAGGAGAATCGACAAGGTTAGACATAAAACAGAATGTTCCCAGAGATGGGACATATGCAACATAGGGTACACAGTTGGAAGTTGAAGACTCAAATGAATCACAGGATGTTTGGGAAGCCATTTCTTCAGTCACAGAGATGTCAGGAAGTGGAAAGTTTGGGAAGCGATGTAGTGGAGGCTGATCCATTACATAGCTTAAAGAAGAGAAATGATACGCTCATGAGACAGAACGAGGTTGACCCAGTAGCGGCCAGTGCAAAGGCGGGGGCAGGAAGCTGCGATCGACCAATTCAAACCACAACTAGGAGAGTACACACACACACAAACAGACACACCTAGTTGCTCTCAAAGTTCATTGGTGGAAGTTTCAAGAGAAGAGTCTCGCCCGACTGACAATTAGGTGACTCCTAGGTGAACCTCTACTGCCTACCTTGCCTGCCGCCGCCGTCACTCCCTAACAGAAATAGACACAGCCGTTTTTCAACAGCAGATTTGCAACAGCAGTTTGCAAAAGTAAAACGTGAAACAAGCTGCAGGAATGACCAAGGAAGTTGCTGTTTGAATTTGAACCCCAGTAAACATACAGATTATAAGTCAATACCAAGAGAGAAGTACCAGAGTAAGATTACCAGCTGAGAAAGATACCAGAGTAAAGAGTACCAGCTGAGACAGACCATAGTAAGAGTACCAGCTGAGAACAGACCAGAGAAGAGTACCAGTTTTGAGACAGACCAGATAAAGAGTACCAAGTCTGAAGAGAGATCAGAGTGAAAAAAAAGAAAAAAGGTTTTTAAACCAGGCAGAGACAGACCAGAGTAAATGATCCAGCCTGAGAAAGAGACAAGAGTATTGAGTACCAGCTGAGACAGACCAGAGTAATAGTACCAGCTGATAGAGATCAGAGTGAGAGTACCAGCTGAGAGAGAGACCAAGTTGAGAGTACCAGCGAGAGTAGAGACGCTGAGCAAGTACCACTGAGATAGAGACCAAGGAAGAGTACGCAGCAGACATGAGAGACCAGAGTGTTGGAAGAGTACCAGCTGAGAGAGAGATCAATTGAGAGTACCATCTGAGAGAAAGACCAAGAAGAGTACCAGCTGAGAGAGAGACCAGAGAAGAGTAACCACTGAAGAGAGACCAGAGGAAGATTACCAGCTGAGTGAGAGACCAGAGGAAGGAGTACCAGCTGAGTGAGAGACCAGAGAGAAAGAGTACCACTGAGAGAGAGACCAGAGGAGAGACCAGCTGAGAGAGGAGACCGATAGGAAGAGTACCAGCTGAGTGAGAGAACCAGAGGAAATAGTACAGCAGAGTTGAGAGTACCAGAGGAAGAGTACCAGCAGATGAGAGACCAGAGTGAGAGGTACCGCAGAAGACTTGACACAACTGAAGTCCTCCCAGCACATCTCATTGGGGGATCAGCGCCTCCGCGGTTCAGTCCCAGACCAGGCCTCCTGTTCCTGGCCTCTCGATCCAAGCTGTAGTTCTCCACAACCCGGTTAATGAGGAACTCTGTTGGGAAATCTGACGGGATTTTTCTCTCTTTGAACAATCTAGGAATTTCTTGGTGATCTCCTCTCAAGCATAAGGTGAGGTGAATTAAGAGTCCTTGGTCCCTTAACACTTTATTGAGCCTCAATCTCAGTGTACTCATCGCAACTTTGCTTTTCATTGGTGATGCATCGTCTACCAGGTTTTCATGTGTTCATAAGCAGTATTTCAGATGTGTAGATTTGGTACCAATTCTTCCAGTATTTCCAGGATGTAGATTATGATATCTTTCTCGCCTACGTCTAAGGAGTACAGTTCGACAGAGACTTCAAGTATCTAACTAATTTAGGTGTTTGGACTGTGTTCATACGAGCTGTGAAGGTTCTCCTTACATTTTCCAGCTCAGTAAAATATCTCCTGCCCTGTTACAAACAACTATACTCCAGATAACGACTTACCTGAGAGTGTCATCATTGGCTTGGCATCCTTGTTTTTGAAGGTACTTGTTATCATCCCATCATTTTCCTTGCATTGCTATATACAACATTGTGGTGTCCTTGAACTTGAGATTTCGAGCATTACACTCGCCAGATCTCTCACACTTGAAATCATACATATCTATTGTATACTTTCAGTTTGTCTAGAAGTTCCGAGTTTTGTTTTCACTTTCACCCTTTCTTCTGTAACGATGATAATTTAAATTTTGTTTCAGACTGAACATCATAGAGTATGTCAGTGGTCCACCGAAGACTTTGGTTTATATCAGCTGGGAGGTTCACAGTGTCTTCTCTGAGGATGACACCTTCATACAGGATATCTATGTACAAACCAAACCCTGGCCGGGATATGAACCGCGGTCAGAGAGTCACAAAACTCCAGCCCGTCTGTACCATTTACGATTTCGTGATTCATTCAACGTCGGATCTGCAAAGGATGATACAGCGTTATGTATTGATGTCACAAATGTAAAATTGAGATGGTCACAGTGTTAAGAATTGATGTCACAGTGTTATGATTGATGTCACAGTTTATGATATGATGTCACAGTGTTACTATGATTCACAGTGGTGATATTGATTCACATGTTATGATTGAGTGTCACAGTGTTAAGATAGATGTCACAGTGTTAAATTTAGATGTTCACAGTGTTATTGATTGAATGTCACAGTGTTATGATTGATTCATGTGTTATGATTGATGACCCACAGTATTTAGATTGATGTCACAGTGTTATGATTGATGTCACCAGTGTTATTATGATGTCCACAGTTGTTAAGATTGATGTCACAGTGTTAAGAATATGATGTCACAGTTTTAATGAATGATGTCACAGTGTTATGATTGAGTCACAGTGTTACTGATTGATTCACAGTGTTTATGATTGCTGTTCCACGGTGTTTATTGTGATAGATGACACAGTGTTATGATTGTGATGACACAGTGTATATTGATGTCACAGTGTAATGAATGATTGACCAGTTGTTATTGATTGATGTCCACAGTGTTAACGATTGATGTCACAGTGTTTTTTAAATGATGACACGGTGTTATGAATGAAGTCACAGTGTTATGAATGATGTCCACAGAGGTTATACTGATGTCACAGTGCTATGATTGAAGTCACAGGATGTTAAGATTGATGTCACAGTGTTATGATTGATGTCCACCGTGTACGATTGATGAGCACTAGTGTTAAGATTGATGTACACGGTTGTTAAGATTGATGTCACAGTGTTTATGATTGTAGTGTCACAGTGTTAAGATTGATGTCAAAGTGCTATGATAGATGTACACAGTGTTATGATTGATGTCACAGTGTTATGATTGATGTCACAGTGTTGTGATTGATGCACAAGTGATATGAATGATGTCACAGTGTTAAAATTGAATTTTCACAGTGTTATGATTGATGTCACAGTGTATATGAATGATGACACAGTGTTGTGATAGATGTCACAGTTGTTTATTATTGAGTCACAGTGTTATGATTGATGTCACGGTGGTTTTATGATTGATGCACAGAGGTAACTAATTGATGTCACAGTGTTATAATAATTATGTCACAGTGTTATGATTGATGTCACAGTATGTGTTATGAGTTGGATGTCACGGAGTTATATGAGATGTACACATTGTGTTTAACAATTGATGTCCACAGTGATATGAATTGATGTCACAGTGTTTTATTGAGTCCATGTGTTTATGATTGATGTCATCAGTGTTATGATTGATGTCACGGTAGTTATGATTGAAAGACACAGAGTTATGATTGATGTCACAGTTTTATAAATGAAGTCACATTGCTAATAATTGAATGTTCCAGTTTATATCAGAAATGAGGAGATGAGAGAGACATGTGGGACGAGAACTCGGACCTCCTCCCATAATCTCCAACCCTGCCGTCGGCCCCTTGGCTGCCTTGCCCTCCTTGCCCTGCCCTTCCCTGCCTTGCCCCTGCCCTTGCCTGTTCTGCCTTTCCCTGTTTCTGCCTTGCCCTGTTTTTCGCCTTGCCCCTGTCCTACCCAGCCCTGTGCTGCCCGGTTCCGTTTGCCTTGCCCGCCCTGCCCTGCCCTGCCCTGCCCTGCCTACATTGCGGCTGCTCAGCCCTGCCCTGCCCTGCCTTGCCTTGCCTTGGCCTTGCCTTTCCTTGCCTTGCCCTTGCCTTGCCTTGCCTTGCCTTGCCCTTGCCTTGTCTTGCCTTGTCTGCCATGCCTTGCCATAGCTTCATTGCCCTGCTCTGCCCTGCCCACCCTGCCCAGCCCCTCCATTGCCCTGCCCTTGCCTTTGCCTTGCCTTGCCTTGCCTTTGCCATTGTATTGCCCAGCCTTGCCTTCCTTCGCCTTGCCCTGCCTTGCCCTGCCATGCCTTGCCCTGCCTTGCCTTGCTTGCCTTGCCTTGCCTTGCTTGCCCTTGCCTGCCCTGCCTTGCCTTGCCTTGCCTTGCCTTGCCTTGCCTGCCCGGCCTTGCCTTGCCTTGCTTGCCTTGCTTGCCTTGCCCTGCCTGCCTTAGCCCTGGCCGCAGCTCTGCGCCTGCCCTGCCCTGCCCAGCCCTGCTTTCATCAGCAGCGTCACGCATCACAGCTTCTCCCCATTATTTTACATCATGCGCATCTCCAACTCCCTCTCTCACCCCCTTCACCCCTTTTTTTGGCTTTATTTTAGTACATTTTTTGTTTATTTGTGTGTGTAGTTGCTCTTGTGTTTTTTTTTGACGTAATATAGGGTGCTTATTTTTTAACCTTTTATCAATATTTTATTCGAATTTTCCCTTTTTTTATGATTTTTGTGTTTTCTCTTTTCTTCACGGTTTATATTTCTATTTTTATTTTCTTCTTTTCTTTAATTTTTTTTTATGGTTATGTCTTGTGGACAGTGTTATCTGTCTTGTCTCTTGGTCGTATTAGTTTTTTTAAAAGGGTAAGAAAGATGAACTAGTGTTAAAAAAGAGAGAAAGACTACGACAGTATCCCCCGCCCCACACACCCCCCCAACCCCCCCACAACACCCCCAACCCCCCACATCACCCCCCCAACCCACAACAACACCCCCCAACCCCCCCCCCCGCCCACCCCACACACACCCCCCCAACCCACAACCACACCCCCCCAACCCCCCCACCACACCCCCCCAACCCACGAACACACCCCCCCAACCCCCCACCACCCCGCTACCGCCCAACACACCCACCTCCCCCCTAACAACCCCTCCCACCCCCCCCCTAACCACCCTCCCCATCCACACCCCCACGGAACCATCCACAACAGCAACACCCACCACGAACGTCAATTCAACACACCTACCCCCACGAACATAAATACACACCACCCAACACTTAAACAAAACACCCTAACCCAGACCCTCACGTACAAAACAACAACCCTATTACTCACCACCACGTACATAACTACACAACTACCACCACGTACATAACAACACTACTACCACCACTGTACATAACTACACTACTAACCAACCACGTACGATAATCAACCGTACTAATACCACCACGTACATAACAACACTACTAGCCACCACTGTAACATACCTACACTACTACCACCTCGAACATAACTACACTACTACCACCACGTCATAACTACACAACTACCCACCACGTAACAAAAGTTTTTTTTTTTCTAACTACTACCACCACGTACATAACTACACAACTACCACCACGTTACATTACGACACTACTACCACCACGTAATAACAACACTACTACCACCACGTACATAACTACACTACTCCACCAAAGATTACATAACTAACACTAACACCACCACGTAACATAACTACACAACTACCACTACGTACATGACTACACAACTACCACCACGTACATATAGGCTACACTACTACCACCACGTACAAAACTACACTACTACCGAACCACGTACTTACTACACTACTACCACCACGTACTAACAACACTACAACCACCACGTCAAAACTACACTACTACCACCACGTACATAAATACACTACACCAACACCCCCCCACGTTACATAACAACACATACTACCACCACGTAGCATAACTACACTACTACCACCACGTACATAACTACCACTACTACCACCACGACATACTACACTACTACCAACCCACGTACATAACAACACACTACCACCACGTACATAACTACACTACTACCACCACGTACATAACTGCACTAACTACCACCACGTACATAACTAACACTACTACTCACAACACGTACATAACTACACAAACTACCACACGAACAAACTACACTACTACACACGTACATAACTACACTACTACCACACGTACATAACCTACACACTACCACCACGTACATAACTACACTACTACCACCACGTACCGTAACGACACTACTACCACCACGTACATACGACACTACTACCACCACTACATCACTACACTACAACCACCACGAACAAAATCTACACTACTACCACCACGTACATAACTACAGCTACTACCGACCACGTTACGTAACTACACTACTGCCACCACGTACGTAACTACACTACTACCCCACGTACATAACTACACTACAACCACCACGTACTTACCCTACACAACACCACCACGTACAAAACTACACAACTACCACCACGTACATAACTACACAACTACCACCACGTACATAACTACACTACTACCACCGACGTAAATAACTACACTACTACCACCAACGGTACGATAACAACACTACTACACCACGTACATAACTACACTACTACCACCACGTACGCAACTACACTTCTCACCACCACGTACATAACAACACTAAATACCACCACGTACATAACTATCACTACTACCACCAGGGGGGGCGTACGTAACTACAACTACTACCACCACGTACATAACTACACTACACCCCACGAAACATACACCATACTACCACCACGAACATAACTACACTACTACCCCCACGTACATAACTACACTACTACCCCAGCGTAACATAACTAACACAACTACCACCACGAACATAACTACACTACTACCACCACGTACATAACTACACTACTATCACCAAGTAGCATAACAACACTACTACCACCACGTACAAAAACAACACTACTACCACCACGTACATAACTACACATACTACCACCAACGTACAAAACTAGGCAACTACTACCACACGTACATAACTACACTACAACCACCACAGTAACATAACTACACTACTACCACCACGTACGTAACTACACTACTCCACCACGTACATAACTACACAACTACCACCACGTAACTTAACTACACTACTACACTACCACGTTACATAACTACACTACTACTCGACCACCGTACGTAACACACTACTACCACCACTTACAGAACAACACAACTACACCACGAAACATAACTACACTACTACCACCACGTACATAACTACACTACTACTCACCACGAACAAAACTACACTACTACCACCACGAACCTATACAACACACTTACCACCACGTACATAACTACACTACTACCACCACGTACGTAACTACACTACTACCACCACGTACATAACTACACTACAACCGACCTACGTAACATAAGTACACTACTACCACCAACTTACATAACTACACTACTACCACCACGTACAATAACACAGTTACTAGCCCCCCACCACGTACATAACTAACTACCACCACCACTTACATAACTACACTACTACCACCACGTACATAACTACACTACTTACCCCACGTACAAAACTACACTACAACCACCCGTACATAACTACACTATTTTTTTTTGTTAAAAATGTTTTTTTACAACACCACGTACATAACTACACTACTACCACCAACGTACAAAACTACAACTACTAACCACCACGTACATAACTACACTACTACCACCACGACATAACTACACTACTAACCACCACGTACATAACTACACAACTACCACCACGTACGTAACTACACTACAACTACCAGGTACGATAACTACACAACAGCCACCACGTACATAACTACACAACTACCACCAGTACAAAACTACACTAACTACCACCACGTACATAACTAAACTACTACCACCACGTACATAACTACACTACTACCACCATACATAACTTACACTACAACCGACAACGTAACGTAACTACACTACTACCACCTCGTACGTTAAACAACACAACTACCACCACGAAACATAACTACACTACTACCACAACGTACATAACTTACACTACTACCACCACGTTACTAACTACACTACTACACCACGTACATAACTACACTACTACCACCACGTTCGTAACAACACAACCAACCACCACTGTACATAACTACACTACTCCACCACGTACATAACTACACTACTAACCCCACGTACATAACTACAGTTATTTAAAACTACCACCACTACCTAACTACACTACTACCACCACGTACATAACTACACTACTACCACCACGTACATAAGAACATAACTACCACCACGTACATACTACACTACAACCTCCACGTACATAACTATACACAACAACCACCAGTACATAACTACACAAACCACCACGTACATAACTACACAATTACCACGCACGTACATAACTACTACTACAACCACCACGTACATAAACTACACTACAACACCCCGACATAACTACACTACTACCACCACGTAACATAACTACACTACACCACCACGTACAAACAACACTACTACCACCACGTACATAACTAGCCTACTACCACCATGTACATACCTACACTACTACCCCACCACGGTACAAACTACACCCTAACTACCACCACGTACGTAACTACACTACTACGTACAGAACACTAGACTACACATACTGCCCCACGTACATAACTACCACTTACCTACCACCAACGTACATAACTACACTACCTACCATCCCCACGTACATAACTACACTACTACCACCACCTTACATAACTACACTACTACCACCACGTACATAACTAACACTACTACCCCACTACATAACTACACTACAACACCCACGTACCAAACGACAACTACTACCACCACGTACAGTAACTACACTACACCACCTCGTACCGTAACTACACTACTACCACCACGAACATAACTACACTACTACCACCACGTACATAACTACACTACTACCACCACGTACATAACTACACTACTACCACCATCGTACATAACTACACTACTACCACCCCGTACGTAACTACACTACTACCAACACGTACATAATCTACACTACTACCACCGACGTACATAACTACACTACAGACCACCACGTACAAAACTACACACTACCACCACGTACGTAACTTTCACTACTACCACAACAACAAAACAACACAGCTACCACCACGTACATAACTACACTACTACCACACTCGTACGTAACTACACTACACCACCACGTACGTAACAACACTACACCACCACGTACAATAACTACACTACTACCACCACGTACATAACTACACTACTACCACCACTACATAACTACACTACTACCACCACGACATTAACTACACTATCACCACCACGTACTATAACTACACTACTACCACCACGTAATAACTACACTACTACCACCACATACATAACTAAACTCCTACCACCACGTACAAAAACTACAACTACTACCACCACGTAAACAACACTACTACCACCACGTACATAACTACACTACTACCACCCGCGTACTTAACTACACTACTACCAACCACGTACATAACTACACTGCTAAAACCACCACGAACAAACAACACTACTACCACCACGTACGAACCTACACTACGACCACCACGTACGAAACAACACTACAACCACCACGTACATAAACTACACTACTACCACCACGTACATAACTACACTACTACCACCACGTACAAACTACACTAACTACCACCACGTACATACTACAGCTACTACCACCACGTACGTAACTACACTACTACCACCACGTACAAACTACACTACACCACCAGCGTACATAACTAAACAACTACCACCACGTACATAACTACAGTTTTTTTTTGGGGGGTTTTAATTTTTTTAAAAAAAAAAAATTTGTTTTTTATTTTTAATTTTTTAAAAAAAAAAAAAAAAAAAAAAATAAAAAAAAAAAAATTTTTCTACTACCACCACGAACATAACTACACTACTACCACCACGAACATAACTACACTACTACCACCACGTACGTAACTACACTACTACCACCACGTACATAACTAGCACTACTACCACCACGTACCTAACTACACAACTATACCACCACGTACATAACTACACTACTACGCACCACGTACATAACTACACTACTACCACCACGTACTAACTACACTACTACCACCACGTACATAACTAGCTGGAAAGCCAGGACTACGCAACAATGGCTTTAAGTTGGAAAAATTCAGATTCAGGAGGATACAGGAAAGCGCTGGTTGGTATAGAGTTTGTGGATGAGGTTAGAACAAACTCCTAAAATGGCATGAGTGGTGTTGTCAGTGGTTGAGTCAGAGAATATATGGAAAATGAAACAAAGGAGGATGACAACGTTTGATCCCCAGTATCAAACCATTTCCCTATGAGGATAGACTAAGGGCCCGAATCTGCAGCTCTCTAGAAAGACGAGAATTATAGGGGGGATATGATTGAGGTGTATAAAGGAAGACAGGAAATAAAAAAAAGGGGATTGTAATAGGTGTGCAGAAAATATCTAGCTAGACAGACTCGCAGCAATGGGGATTTTTTTTAAGTTAGTGAAAAATCAGATTCAGGAAGGATTAGGAAAGTACTGGTTATTGGGTAATAGAGTTTGGGGGATGATGTGGAACAAACTCCCGATACAGATATAGAGGCCAGAACGTTTGTGTAGCTTATTAAAAATAGGTTAGGGGGGGGGGTGGGGGGTGGGGGGGGGGGGGGGGGGGGGGTGGGGGGATAAATACATGAGTAGCATGGTGGTAGGAGGTTGTGAGTTAGACCTGATACTTTGCTACCCGGTCAGATGCCGAGATCCTCCCTAAGTCTGTGACCTATGACCGACTAGGGTGGGTGGGCATAGGCTTAAGCCGGTAGGAGACTTGGACCTGCCTCGCATGGGCCAGTAGCCCTTTGCGTGTACCTTCGTCTTAATTTCTTATGTACATAAGTGAGTTTGGACCTGACTGGCTTGTTTTGCTGGGTCTTGATGCGGATGTGACCTGCCCTGACTTTCCTTGGGCGTGGGAGAGATTTGGAACTGCCTCGCATGAGGCCAGTAGGCCTGCTTGCAGTTGTTTCCTTCTTTCTTATACAACTTAAGTTCTTAATAAGTATCACACTGCACGTCCCTGCACGCAGTGCCCCAGGATGACACTCTTGGAACGCGATAATCATCAATTATTGCAAGAAAATTGTTGTTGTTGTTAAAGATTGCCGGTATTATCCCGGCCCGTGCCCTACCAAGTGGTGGACCAAAAGACTACAGACCTCACTCGGGAGAAAGACCTTGGGGGTGGACCATAACACCGAGCACATCACGGCGGGCAACATCAAACCAAATAACTGCTGCTGCATTACGGGCGCTGGCAAACCTGAGGCAATTAGCGTTCGATACCTTAAATAGAAATGTTCAAGACACTGTACAACTGTGTATTTAGGCCCATAATGAGTATGCAGCACCAGTCTGGAACCCACACCGGTCAAGCACGTCAAGAAGTTGAGAAAGTACAAAGGGTTTGCAACAAGGCTAGTCCCAGAGCTCAGAATGTCGTAAGAGGAAAGGTTGAGGGAAATCGGACTGACGACACCTGGTAGGGACAGAAGGGTCAGAGGAGGACATGTAAGAATACAAGATACTGCGGGGATAGACAAGGTGGACAGAGATAGGATGTTCCAGAGAGGGGACACAGAAACAAGGGGTCACAACTCGGAAGCTGAAGACTCAGACGAGTCACAGGGAACGTTCCCCTTTGAAGTATTTCTTTCAGTCATGGAGTTGTCGCAAGTGGTAATTGCTAGCAATGGTGAAAAATTTTTAGTGGAGGCAGGAACATAACATAGTTTTAAGAAGAGATTATGACAAAGCTCAGGAATGCAGAGAAAAGAGAAGGACCCAGTAGCGATCAGTGAAGAGGCGGGGCCAGGACTGAGTATCACCCTGCAACCACAATTAGGTGAGTACAATTAGGTGAATTAGGTGAGTACACACACATACACCACAAATATATTATAGGGAGTACACTTCTATAACTAGAACTGGGGGGACCTTATTAATATTATATAAATTTACATAATACACACACACCACACACACCATATTATATATCTATATATCATTTATATATATATATATATATATTTATATTATATATATATTTATATATTAATATATATTGTAATGTTAATGTGTGATTATTTATAAAGGATCTACGAAATTTATACAGGGATGATGTACATTCACTATAGTGATTGTTTATGGCAAATATAATGATGTTACACATACAATGTGTAATATTGTACTACGGTGCCCTCGCCTGGTGGCTCAGCCTCGCTTCACACGGTGAGAGTTTGGGTTCGTCCAAACAGGGTTCCATCAAAACCTTAACTACTAGGGGAGCGCCTGGAAGCAACTTGACTTGTACTCACTGGAGCGAGGCGCAGAGAGATAATCATATTCTTACAACTGGAAGATTCTGGAGGGTCTGGTCCCTAATATGCACACAACAATCACTCCATACGAAAGCAAGACTTGGCAGTGGATGCAACACCCCAGTGAAAAGTAGGTTCGTCACAGGTACACTAGAGAAAACACAATAAGTGTCCGGGGCCCAAGACTGTCAACAGCCTACCACCAGGCAATAAGGGGCTTCGGGAAGACCTGGTTGTCTTCAGAGGGAGCTGGACCAGATTACCTAAAAGGACGGTGTGCCGATCAGCCGAGCTGTGGTTCTACGTTGGAATTGCGTGCGGGCCAGAAGTAAAAGCCTGGTTTGACCAGCCCTGATCTACCGGAGCCTGGTCGTGGACCGGGCCGCGGGGGGCGTTTGATCCCGGAATCCTCCCAGGTAGACTCCAGGTAAGGAAGAATAATGAAGTGTTTCTTTACCACCAATCAGATAATCGTGTACCTGGTGTTAGTGGAGTGGATTTGGGTCTTTGATCCTGGGTGTTAGTGGTGAGTGCGTGTGGGTTGCATCTGGGTGTGTAGTGGAGTGTGTGGGTTGCTTCCTGGGTGGTTAGTGGACTGGTTGGTGGGTTGCATCCTGGGGTTAGTGGACTGGTGTGGTGTTGCATCCTGGGTGTTAGTGGACTGGTGTGGATTGCAGCCTGGGTGTAGTGGACTGGGGTGGGTCACATCCTGGTGTTAGTGGACTGGTGTGGGTCGCATTTTTGGGTGTTAGTGGACTGGTGTTGGGTCAATTCCTGGTGTTAGTGGACTGGTGTGGGTCACTCCTGGGGTGTTAGTGGATGGAGTGCGGTCACATCCTGGGTGTTAGTGGGTTGGTGTGGGTCACATCCTTGGGTGTTAGTGGACTGGTGTGGGTCAACATTCCTGGGTGTTAGTGGACTGGATTGTGGGTTGCATCCTGGGGTGTTAGTGGACTGGTGTGGGTTGCCATCCTGGTGTTAGATGACTGGTGTGGGTCAATTTCTGGGTGTTAGTGGATGTGTTGAGGGTTGCATCCTGGGTGTTAGTGGACTGGTGGGTTGGCATTGCATCCTGGGAGTTAGTGGAATGGTGGGGTTGCATCCTGTGTTGTTAGTGGATGGTGTGGTCACCATCCTGGGTGTTGTGGACTGGTGTGGGTTGCATCCTGGGTGTTAGTGGAATGGTGTGGGTTGCTCCTGGGTGTTAGTGGACACTGGTGTGGGTTGCATCCTGGGTCGTTAGTAGATGGTGTGGATGCATCCTGGGGGTTAGTTGACTGAGTGTGCGTGCATCCTGGGTTGTTAGTAGATGGGTGGGTTGCATCCTGGGTGTTAGTAGACTGGTGTGGGTTGCATCGGTGGTCTTAGTAGATGGTGTGGGTTGCATCCTGAGTGTTAGATTGACTGGTGTGTGGTTGGCATCTGGGTGTTAGTAGACTGGTGTGGTTGCATCCTGGGTGTTAGTAGACTGGGTGATGTGGGTTGCATCCGGGTTGTTAGTAGACTGGTGTGGGTTGCATCCTGGGTGTTTAGGTAGGACTGTGTGGGTTGCATCCTGGGTGTTAGTGGGGACTGGGTGTGGGTTGCATCCCTGGGTGTTTTGCGGGCATGGTGTGGGTTGCATCTGGTGTTAGTGGAACTGGTGTGGGTTGCATCCTGGGTGCTTAGGGGAATGGTGTGGGTTGCAATCCTTGGGTGTTAGTGGACTGGTGTGGTTGAATCCTGGGTGTTAGTGGGACTGATGTGGGTCACATCTGGGTGTTAGTGGGACTGATGTGGGTCACATCTGGGTGTTAGTGGACTGGTGTGGTCAACATCATGGGTGTTAGTGACTGGTGGTGGGTCACATCCTGGGTGTAGTGAACTGGTGTGGGTTGCATCCTGGGTGTTAGTGGACTGGTGTGGGTTCACATCCTGGGTGTAGTGGACTGGTGTGGGTTTGCATCTGGGTGTTAGTGGACTGGTGTGGGTTGCATACTGGGTGTTAGTGGACTGGTGTGTGTCGCATCTGGGACAAAACTTGACCTATCTGCGGGAAATGCACATAACAAAGCGGTTTTCTATGAAGTAATAAGTCAATGATGTCCAGCTATGGTTGTATATCTTGTACAAGTACTTGTTAGTAAGTAAGATTTCTGGGGTTCGGTGCCCCGCGGCCGGGCCCCCATACTATGCTCAGGTGCCGGTCTGACCGACCGACCGCAAGCATCATAACACATGGCAGATGGGGGACTGACTGAGGAACTAGGCCAAGTTCTCTTTAAAGACACAAAGGTTTTGTGGTAATTTCCTCATCCATAAAAGGGGGGTGTTAAAGAGTATTGGTCTCCTTATACTATTCTAAGTTATCTCTCAGTGTACCAAATTCATGCTTTCATTGGAGAGAGCTGGACGAATAATTATAATCACGGGACAACTGCAAACAAGTTGGGCGTAATAGGATATGACAGTTAAGAACTTGTGCAACATCTGGATATCTTTATTGCAGACGTTTCGGACATCCAGTGGCATATCAATACACGATTCTAGGACATATTAGGAAAGCAGTAGCAAATATATAAAAAAGATGAGGTTATCAGTCCCTCGGCTTGGAGTTAGTGTTCACAGCATTCTTGGTGGAGGAGAATCTGGAGCAAGGCTAAGAAGACTGGGGTTTATATAGGGCGTCTTTGGATGGGTCGGGCTGCGATCGAGGCAAAGTCACTGGTAGGCGGGATTCCCCAGTGGAAAGTAGGCCTTCCAAGAGATGGGTTAGTTGCGTGTTAGGTTAGTTGGGTTATTCCAAGAATTTGTATTGATCAAGCCACTGGATGCGAAACGTCTACTATAAAGATATTCCAGATGATGCACATGTGTCTAAACTTGTAATGTTGTCGGTTTTTATACCTTTCTTGTCGTAATAGTAGACTACTTGGGAAGGTTGTCTTATGTATATACTTCCTAAACAAGTATATACCTGAGAGTAAAAGCAAACAGCGTTTAAAAACAGGTCCAGCTGCAAGTGTAAGTCTGTTCCCCAAAGGACTCGGTACTAATCCCACTTATCTTCTCGTTCTGATTTATGAACATAGGAACATAGAAGAAAATAAAAGGAAACATGCAGCAGGCCCCCCATACTGCCCATACTAGACAGGTCCAAGTCTCCTACCGGCTTAAGCAATGCCCCACCTAGTCAATTCAGGTAAATTCACTTAAATGAAGGAGCACGGCACCAGACCTAGCAGCAACAAGCTATTCAGGTCCAAACTCACACACACCCACACCCATAATATATTTATCTAACCTATTTTTAAAACTACACAACGTTTTAGCCTCTCTATAAACTGAATTTTTTCCAACTTAAAACCATTGCTGCGAGCCCTGTATAGGCTGGAACTTTTCAGCCGTTATTTACAATCCCCTTTATTTATTCCTGTCTTCTAATTTATACACACTTCAATCACATCCCCCTCCCCGTAAAATCTAGCCTTTCATAGAGAGTGCAGATTCAGGGCTCAGGTCTATCTTCATGGTGAAAGATTTCTGAACTTTGTGGATCACTTTGTATCCTCCTTTGTACATTTTCCAGAGCATTTATATCCATTCTGTAATACGGTGACCAAAAACTGGAAGCATGATCTAATTGAGGCTAACAGGATGTATAGAGTTGAAGAACTACTGAGGACTCCTATTAAATGATTTATGCTTCTTGATTTGAAGCCAGAATTCTGTTAGCTTTATTGAGAACATTATGCACTGTTGTCTTGGTTTCAGATTACTGCCTATCCAGAACTCCTAATTCTTTTTTGCAATCCGTAATATTAAAGATCTACATTTTATTTAAGTTTATATGCGGCATGGTTATTTTCCTGTCCAAAATTTAGAACTTTGCATTTGTCTATATAAAACGTACATCTGCTCCTCTCCGACCACAGCATCAGTCTATTCCAAATCTTCCTGGAGTGCTCTAAATGTCCTCGTCAGGAATTGAATTCGACGGCCTATTTGGTGTCATCGCAAACTTTGCTGATGTTCGCTCTTTATGCCCTCATCAATGTCGTTTATGTAGATTGTGAAAACAGGGGGCACCCAAACTGGACCCCCGTGGAACACCGTCGTGCGTTTCCCACTCTGATTTATCCCCATTTATGCAAACTCTCTGCGTAATTGGTCACAACCATGTCTTTAAAACAGAACCATCAATCATAACACTGGACATCAATTTATAACACTGTGGACATAAATATAACACGTGACATCAATCATAAAAAAAAAAAAAAAAAAAATAAAAAACAAAAAAAAAAAAAAAAAAAAAAATAAAAAAAAAAAAAAAAAAAACAAAAAAAAAAAAAAAATAAAAAAAAAATAAAAAAAAAAAAAAAAAAAAAAAAATAAAAAAAAAAAAAAAAAAAAAAAAAAAAAAAAAAGAAAAAACAAAAAAAATAAAAATAAAAAAAAAAAAAAAAAAAAAAAAAAAAAAACTAAAAAAAAAAAATAAAAAACAAAAAAAAAAAAAAAAAAAAAAAAAAAAAAAAAAAAAAAAAAAAAAAAAAAAAAAAAAAAAAAAAAAAAAAAAAAAAAAAAAAAAAAAGAAAAAAAAAAATAAAAAAAAAGAAAAAAAAAAAAAAAAAAAAAATAAAAAAAAAAAAAAAATAAAAAAAAAAAAAAAAAAAAAAAAAAAAAAAAAAAAAAAACACGGTGCATCAATCATAACATTTACAGACATTCATCAATCAATAAACACTGTTGACATCAATCATAACTTTTTACAGACACTTCATAATCATAACACTGTGGACATAATCATTAACAGTGAACTACGTTTGGTAGCATGTGCTGGGAAACTTTTCCCCCCCCCCTTGATTCGCATTGCATTTACTGAAAAACGTGGTATTGGATTTAAAAAGGTCGGGTATGACTGCTGAGTGTATATTCAGGGATAATTTAAGTTATTCAATGTGGATAGAGTAATGGAAGGGGGGAGGAGTTGCATTGTATGTTCAGAGAAATTGTTAATTGTTTGCATAAAAAAAAGGTATAAAAGTAGATGGAGCAGTAACAGAGTACTGTTTGGGTAGGTTCGTGGAGGGACAAGGGAAAAAACTAATTCTAGGTGTAATATACCCGACCTCCAGGCTTGGATCACGGATAGAGGAGAACTTCTTGGACGGAAATTGTTAGGGTTCTGGGACTCAGTAACGTAGTCATAGTAGGGACTTTAATTTAGCCAAATTGACTGGAATTCTTTGACAGGTAATCTAGAAGTCAGTGACTTCATGGAAAACAGTTCAGGACTGTTTTCTGAAACAGAGTGTAACTGAACCTACCAGGGGTAATAATTTGCTTGACCTAGTCTTGTCAAATAGGAAACAATAGTGAATAATCTGGAGTTCACTGACAGAGCTTGGCGCAAGTGATCCACAAATCCATCACCTATAGCATTAATTGGGAAATGCAAGATATATGATAATACAGTAAAAATCCCGATTTTCGTTCTGATCCGATTTATAATGATTAGGGAACATCTGTCTAATCTGATTGGGGTTATCTTGCTAATGAATTGATTGGACGATCGAATCATATTATGAATTATGAAGGGATCTGCTTTGATGATGGTTTTTCTTATATGTACACAGTGCTCAGATTATTACATTCCCCAGAGAGAAATGGTTAATAATAACGATCCCAATGGGTTACAGGAGGCTAAAGCATCTATTAGAGGTGAGAAAAGGGGGAATTTTTATAGGCGCATCAGAAGAGGGAAGAGGTTAACCTTACTGACCAATATGTTCAGCTTAAAAGAGAAGTAAAAAAGGCGATTAGAAAGGCTAAAACGTGACTATGAAATTAGAGTTGGTAATGAATCAAAGACTATATCCAAAGGGGTTCTTTAATGTGTATAGGGACGAAGGTGAAGGAAAAGTAGGGACTCTCTGAAATCTGGGAATGGACAGCTGACGGATAATTGAACTGAAATGGTGTTCCTTATTTAATGGACTATTTTCTGTCAGTTTTTTTTACACAGGAAGATGTAAATTGAGATTTCAGTAATTAACAATTATTTAGTTCCTGATGATTTAAGTTAACTAATATTTACTGTCACGAGGGACATGGTGATTAAACAGATAGACAAACTGCAAACAAAATAAGTCCCCGGACCCGATGAGTTGTTTTCAAGGGTACTTAAGGAAAGCAGATGAGCATAGACAGCCATTAACGAGTGTATTCAATGCGTCCTTCCTACCAGTGTTGTGCAATGAGATGTGGAGATGGCTCTTAATGTGGTTCCTAATATTCAAATCAGGGGATAAGTCCACTCCTTCAAATTACCGTCCATAAGCCTGACATCTATAGTGGGCAAGTTTATTAGAATCAATTATAGCTGACATTATCAGAGGTTCACCTTGAAGAGCATAACTTGATAAATGAATCTCAGCATGGATCACGATAGGTCGTTCCTGCCTGACAAAACTTACTGTCGCCCCCGTTTTCAATAGAAAATTTGAGGCTGTTGACAGTGTATAAGGAATATGATATGTTATTTGGATTTAGTAAAGCCTTCGACAGTGTAACCTCTCAAGAGAATTTAAGAAAAGTGGCAGATCATGTATAGGAGGTAAAGTTATCTGCAAGGATTGAGGCATGGCTTACCAATAGAAAGCAGAGAGTTACCATTAATGAGTGAAATCTGACATGGGGTTAGGCCACTAGCTGGCGTTTCCACAAGGATCAGTGTTAGGCCCTCTCTTGTTCATAATTTTTACATTAATGACCTTGATGAGGGTTTACTAGTGACATGAGTAAGTTGCTGATGATTACAAAAGATAGGCCGTATAATTCACTTGAGGAGGATATCAATTGAACTCCAGGACGATTTGACACAATTAATGTCTTGGTCTGAGAAATGGCAGATGAAGGTTTAATGTGGATAAAGTTTACGGTACTTGCCTTGGTAATGAAAATTAACCTCGAAGCTATACTTAGGTGGAAGTAGAGTTTGGTCATACAGAATGTGAAAAAAGACTTGGGAGTCATGGTAAAGGAAATCTAAGCCAAGACGCAGTCCTACAGTGTGCGCAACAAGGCCAAACAGATTACTTGGATTTATCTCAAGAAGTATAGTAACAGAAGTCCAAAAGTTATTTTATTTTACAGCTCTATAAATCATGAACCATCAAAAATGGTTAAAATACCGACCACGGTTGTTAGGTAAGGACTCATATGCACAGTTAGAACAAACTTTATTCCGGAAACCGTTTCGCCTACAAGTAGGCTTCTTCTGTCGAATACAGAAAGTAGGCAGGAACAGTAGAGATGTGAAGACGATGTAGTCAGTCCATCTCCCTTAAAGTCGTAGATTAGGTTGGTCAGTCCCTGGCCTGGAGAAGTTCTGTTCCATTAGTCAGGAAAACTATCTACTGACAGTTCCTGACTATGGAACTGAACTTCTCCTGGCCGCCCGGGGACTGACAACCTCAAATTCTACGTCTTTAAGGGTGATGGGAACTGATTACATCGTCTTCAATCTTACAGTTCCTGCCTACGTTCTGTATTCGACTGAAGAAAAGCTATGTGTAGGCGAAAGTTTCGGATAAAGTTGTCTAACTGTTGCTATGTGTCTTACCTAACAGCTCTTATACACACTAGTGAAGCCTCATTTAGATGATGCTGTCAGTTTTGGTCCCCTTACTACAGGATGGACATAGATCATTAGAGAACATACAGAGATGAATGACTAAAATGATTTACTGTGTAAGGAACCTCCCGTATGAAGTATAGACTTAAAGCCTTAAATCTCCACTCTCTGGAGGAGAGGCGAGAATGAGGGGAGATATCATTGAAGTGTTTAGTGGTGACGGCATAAAAAAGGAGACATTAATAAAAGTATGAGGGTGTCGAACCAGGTAAGAACAGGAATAATGGATTTAAGTGGGATAAATTAGATTTGAAAGGACATTAGTAAGTATGTGTTTTCTAACAGAGTTGTAGATGCGTTGGAACGTCTTCCCAGTGGGTTGATAGAGGCTAGGGACCTTGGGTAGCTTTATGAAGAGCTAGACAAAATATATGAGTGGGAGGGCTGGGTTTGATTGGTGTTGGGGGGTGTGGGCGAGTTGTTTCTTGAGTAGCTTTAGGTAGATGTCGTTTTGATAAGGACCTGCCTCGTATGGGCCAGTAGGCCTTCTGCAGTGTTCCTACATTCTTATGTTCTTATGTTCTTATGTATCAATCTTTGCAGACGACGCTTTTTTTTAAAAAGTGAATTGATCACGAAATTCATTAATGGACACGACGGGCTGGTGTTTGAGACTCTCTGACCGCGGGTTCAATCCCGGCCGGGGTATTGTTTGACACTAGAATCTGTATGAAGGTGTCATCCAGAGAAGCACAGTGAACCTGCCCAGCTGTATAACCAAGTCTTTCTGGTGGACCACTGACAACACTATGTGTTCAGTCAGAACAAATTTAAAATTTTTCATGTTACAGAAGAAAGGTGAAAAGTGAAAACAAAGTTGGAATACAAGACAGACTCAAAAGTTGCACGAGAATGTAAGTCACGTGTGGAGAGAATCTGGAGTGATAATGCAAGAAGATCTCCATGTTCAAGGAACACAACAATGTTGTCCTATAACATACTGCCATATGCCATCTGAAGCTCTTCTTCTGAAGGTTATTCCGGGATCAACGCCCCGCGAGCCGGTTCACGACTAGCGCTCACGGTAGCCGATCAGGGTTTCTGATCAACCAGGCGTTACTGCTGGCCGCAAGCAGTCCAACGTCACGAACCACAGCCAGGTTGGGATCGGCAATAACTTTAGGTATCTGTCCTGCTATCTCTAGAAGCAGCCAGGTGTTTATTGGTAATCCCTTATGCCTGTTGGGAGGCTGTTGAACAGTCTTGGGCCCCAGACACTTATGGTGTTTTTTCTTAGTGTAAAATGACGCGCCCACTATTTTAATGGGAGGTTATTTTGCATCGCCTGCCCAGTCTTTTACTTTAGGTAGGGAAGTGATTTCTGTGTTGCAGATTTGGACCATTCCTTCAGGATTTTCCAAAGTGTAGATTATGTTATATCTCTCCATCCTGCGTTCCAACATTGTACAAGTCAATGTGCTTCCAAGCGTTCCCAGTAGTTAAGGTGCTTGACAGAAATTATTGTGCAGTAAAGGTTCTCTGAACACTCTCTAGATCTGCCTGTTTCACTGTTTGTAACAGAGATGTTATTGTACCAGCAGTATTCCAGCCTAGAGAGAACAAAGTGTTTTGAAAAGGATCATCATGGCCCTTGGGCATCTCTCGTTTTGAAAACGTTCTCATTATCCATCCTATCTTTTCTTTGCACGTGCGATAGTGGTGGCACTGTTGTGAGCCTTGATAAGTGAGATCCTCAGAACATTACTACTCCCAGGTCCTTATGCATTATGTTTTCCATCTATTGTAAGGCAGAAGTTTGTAGTATACTCTGTTCTAGTTATATCTCCTCCAGTTTTCCATAACGGAGTAGTTGGTATTTGCCTCATTGAAACATCATTACTGTTTACCGTTACCCACTGGAAAACTTTGTTTATATTTCTTGGAGGTTAACGCGTCCCTCAACAGATGACAGCTCATGCGATCTTCGTACACGTCTGCAAAGGATGATACGGTTCCTTTCTATGTCTGTGTCGGAATATATGGATGAGGAACAGGATGGGGGCGAGTACCTATGCCTAGTGGAACAGAGCTCTTCACTACTGACAGCCTCCAATTTAACTCTGTTGCCACTTAATCTTTGTGTTCGATTTGTTAGGAAGTGAAGATCCATCTCCCACTTATCCCAGTTATTCCTTTTGCAACGCATATTATGGGCTATTACGCCATGATCGCATTTGTCAAATCGCTTTTGCAAGTCTGTGGTTATATTACATCTGCATTCTGAGTTTTTTCTTCCTGTGCATCGAAGGCCATTATCATAGTTGTTCCAGTTAGTTGTGTGAGCAGGGAGCGACTACATGACCCATGTTGCCCTGGATTGTGCAGATTTTGGGGAATCCAGGTGATTTGCAATCATGCTTCTTTAGCACTCTTCAAAGATTTTTATGATGTGGGACGTCAGAGCTATTGGTCTATAGTTCTTAGCTAATGCTTTGCTGCCACCTTTATGGAGTGGGGCTGTATCGGTTGTTTTAAGTGACTGGAATTTCACCAATGTCCAAGGTTCCTCCTACATAGTGTACTTAGGCAGGCGAGAGGGGTTTCTTGCTGTCTTAGAAAAACATGAGTTCCGCGAGTCTGGGCCCGTGGTGTGTGCACAAGCGGCATGTTGTCAATGGCTTTTTCGAAGTCTATCGGAGTTAGGGTAATGTCGGAAAACTGGCATACATTTATGGAAGGAAATGAAGTGGTCAGTCGTCACGTGAGGTCACAGACCCTGAGCTGCTTTGGGGATTAGCGTGGACGGTTACCAATAGCATGGCTTGCTTCTGCAGTATTTTAAAAATTGAGGTTGGAGAGTTGAAGGAGGAGGTCTTGCTTCTCCAGGAGGAGGATTAGGAGGCTGAAGGTCCACCTCAATGGTTCTGGGGAGAGAGTGTGGGGTGGCTGGAGTTGTGGGCGAATGAGGCTTCTAGCAGTGAGGTGCAGTCTGGTCTCTTGCTGTGAGGAGGGCTGTTGGTGGGGAAGTTAGCAACGGCTACAGCAGTGAGGTGCAGTCCAGGCACCTGCTACAGGTGGCGAGTGGTAACCAGTAATGGGAGGAGAATCGGAATAAGGAAAGTTAAGAGTGAAGATCTGCAAGGTAGGAAATCGCTTCTCTGTTCTTCAGGATGGGAATGTATTTCAGTGGCCAGTTGAAGGTGAGGGTTACTATGCCATGCTAACAGAGGTAAGCGCATTCTGTGGTTAGATGACTCTCAGGTAGAATATTGACCGTGCTTTTTGTAATAGGATTAAGAAGGATGAGAGATAGAATGTGCCTTCCTGGAGATGGTGTTGGGGACATAGTTAGTGGCTGAATAATATCATGTCGGTAATGGGAACAAAGCCCATTATTGTCTCAGTGCTGGATGATAATGATATTGGGAAGGTTAGGAGAGAAGAGTGCTAGATAAGTACAGGTCAGTATAGATTTCATTAAGTCTAAGGGAGGGGTCCCAATCACATGTAGCATCTTGCCTAGAAGGGAAGTAGGAAGAATGGTTGTCTAGGGCATTGGTGTAAAATTGCTGGTAGACAGATACTGCAAGGAACTTGCAATCCCATCATTGACAACTGGAGCAACTTTTATGGCAAACATGATATGTATGCAAAGGGGATGGGGTACATCTTCTGGGGCTGGGGTTGGTTAGCACTTGCAAAACTTATGAGAAGGCCATTGGTGAAATGCCTATGATTTTAAACTGATAGAAGATAGAGGTATTGGTGTATGTGGGAAACAAGCAGGTTGCAACACTAGGTTGGAAACAGTAAATGTATAAAAGGCATTCAGCAGAAGTTTAAATAAATCCAATAGATCAGGTCAGCGACAAAGGGGGACAGCAGGGGGCCAGCAAGGGACTTAGCTCCCTTAAGGTTTACTATACTAATAGAGGAGTGTTAGAAATAAGATCGATGAGCTATGATTAATTAGCAAGTGCAGGAAACATAGATATTATTGCTATATCAGAGACCTGGCTCAATCTGAAAGATAGAGAGATGCCCTCTGAATGTTCACATACAAGGATATAATTATTCCACACGGACAGGGTCAACAGGAAGGGTCGTGGTGAGTAGCGATGTATGTCAGAGACGATTTTAAATTGTTGTGGTAGAAATATATAAAATTAGAGCGTCGACCACTGAATCTGTTTGGTTACAGCTTCTCGGAGGGCCGAGAAAAACTAATTTGGGTGTGATTTACAGGGCCCCAAAACTGATACGGGAGTGCAAGTAAACTTCTGTGGGACGAATTTCGTAAGGCATGTACTACGAAAATGTTGTGCTAATGGGAGATTTCCAACTATAGACAGATTGACTGAGCAATTTGACAGTGAAATTTAGAGTCAGTGACTTTCTTGATACGATCCAGGATTGTTTTTTTAAAACAGTTTTGTGACAGGAGCCAAACTAGGGAATATAACCTCCTTGACTTGGTTCTTGCCAGTAGGGAAACACTAATTATTAATCTTGAGGTTAATGATGAGCTTGGGGAAAAAGTGATCCAAAATCACTCAGTTTTAATATATCATGGAAATTCCCCTAATAATGGCAATCAAGTCTTCCGTCCCTGACTTCCGTTGGATGCATTTCATAGGACTTGAAAAAATTACTTAGGTAGGGGCTGAACTGAATGACTTGGACTAAGGGTCAGGTAGGTGGTGTGGTTTGCCGATATGACGCTTTCCAGGGCCATAGTTCTAGCGGTCTCAGTGAAATTATGTTCCAAATAGGAAATCCAGATCAAACATAAATGATCCTAAATGATGAACAATAGAATAAAATATCTGATTGTCAAAAGAAGTGCATATATAGGAAATCAAAAGAGGTGAGGGGCAATTAAGAAATCGAGAATTCAGTTAAAGAGAGAAAATAAAAAAGGGAATTAGGAGAAAAGCCAAAAAGATTTTGAGGTTAAAGTGCAAAGAGAATCGAGGACTAACCCAATAGGATTCTTTAGTATACAAAAGTAGATCAGGGAAAAGATAGGCCCACTCAAAAGTTCCTTCGGGACAGCTCACAAAAGACAGCAGGGAGTTTGATAAATGGAAGATATCAGAGTGGGAAGCGTTACGAGGCGGTGTGTTCCAACAGGGGTCTGTGTTGGGCCCCCTGCTGTTCACAATATACATAAACGACATAGATGAGGGCAACAAAGTGCGACATCAGCAAGTTTGACAGATGACACCAAAATAGGCCGTCAGAATTCATTCTGACGAGGACATTCGAGCACTCAGGAAGATTGATTAGGATGATGCACGTTGGTCGGAGAGGTGGCGAAGCAGATGTAGTTTAATATTGGACAAATGCAAAGTTCTAAATGTTGGACAAGGAAAATATCCATGCTACATATAAACTAAATAATGTAGATCTTAATATTACGGATTGGAAAAAGATTTTGGAGTTCTGATTAGCAGTAATCTGAATCCAAGACAACAGTGCATAAGTGTTGCAATAAAAGCTAATAGAATCATTGGCTTCATATCAAGAAGCATAAATAATTTAATAGGAGTCCTCAGAGTTGTTCTTCAACTCTTACATCTTGGTTAGCCTCATTTAGATTAGGCTGCACATTTTGGTCACGTATTACAGATTGGGATTTAAATTCTATCGGAAAATGTACAAAGGTGGATGACAAAGTTGATCCATGTTCAGAAATCTTCCTGTGAGGAGAGACTGAGGCCATGATTCTGCACTCTCTCAGAAAAGTCGTAAAATTAGGCGGGGATATGATTGAGGTGTATAAAGGATAGACAGGAATAAATAAAGGGATTTAAAATAGTTGTGGTGAAAAAAATCTAGCCTAGTAGGAACTGCAGCAATGGTTTTAAGTTGGAAAAAAATTCCAAGATTAAGGAGGTTATAGAAAGTACTGGTTTGGTAATGAGTTGTGGATGAGTGGCAACAAACTCCGAGTACAGTTATTGAGGCCAGAACGTTGTGTGCTTTAATAGGTTGGAATAAATACATGAGTGAGGTAGTGGGTGGGTGTGTGTTGGACCTAAATAGCGTGAGCTACCAGGTCGGTTGCCGTTGTTCCTCCCTTAAGTCTATGTGACTGACTGACTAGTTGGGTTGCATTGGCTTAAGCGGTAGGATGGACTTGGACCTGCCTCGCATGGGCCAGTAGGCTGGCTGCGTGTTTCCCTTGTTCTTATTGTTCTTATGATCTTAATACAAGAGATGCATCAAGGCAGTGATGACTGTCTTCAGGTCAGTGGTTCTCTTAGGCTAGAGTAAATGTCTGTGTACTAACAGTCACTTTCAAGGAGGAGAAATTTCTGAGCTGGGAATATGTGCAGAGAACCTTCAAAACTCGTATGAACTCAGTCAAACACCTAAATTACTGGGATCACTTGAAGACCCTGGAACTCTGCTTCTTGGAGTGTAGACAAGCGAAAATTTGTGTATGTAATAATTTCGAAAATATTATTCTGAACCTAACGAAAAAAAATATATTTTATTGTGTTTATTAATAAATTATTGTAAACTTATCTAAAATGTATTTAGTTGAATTAGGCTAAATGAAATTGCGCTTGTTATAATAAGGTCAGGTACGTTTTCTAAGGTTCTTTTGGTACAAAATAATTAATTTTTAAATTAACATAAATGAAAAAAATATATCTTTAAACGTATAATGCGAAAATTTTAGAGAGGACTAAATTTTAAGGACTTCTTGCTAATGCCAATTTTACTATTCGGCACGAGACACATCACACACACACACACACACACACGGAGGGGGTCACAGGGAAAGGGGTCTCACCGGAGCTGGAAGGACTCGGACAGAGTCACAGGGACGTTAGGAAGTATTTCTTCAGTCATAGAGTTGTTCTGGTAGTGGCATAGACTAGCCAACGTGAAGTAGTGGAGGGGGGGGGCCAGGACCATACATAGTTTTAAGAAGAGTATGGACAAGCTCAGGAAGCAGAGAGAGAGAGGACCTAGTAGCGTATCAGTGAAGAGGCGGGGCCAGGAGCTGAGTTCTCGACCTGCAACCACAAATAGGTCGAGTACATTAGGTAGGTATACACACAGAATACTAACAGAAGTAGACCGAGAGAGGAGGGTTGGGTAGATTGCGTTTTCCTAGCAGCAGGAAGGCCCTTTGACACAGTTCAACACAAGAGATTAGTGCAAGAAGCTGGAGGATCAGGGCCATATAATAACCAGGGAGGGCACTTGCATGATCAGGGGGAATACCTGAAAGGGAGGCCGCAAACGAGTCATGGTCGTGAAGAGGATCACTGTGGGCTCCTGTGATGAGCGGGGTCCCACAGGGGTCAGTTCTAGGACCAGTGCTATTTTTGATTTAGGTGATACGACATGATTGGAAGGTAAAAGACTCTGAAGTGTCCCGGTTCGCAGATGATTGTGAAGTTGATGAGAAGAATTAAATCGGATGAGGATGAGGCAGGACTGCAAAGAGACCTGGGGCAGGCTGGACAGTGGTTCAGTAACGGGCTTCTTCGAATTCAATCCAGCCAAATGCAAAGTCATGAACGATTGGGCGGAGGGGCAGAAAGAAACCGCAGACAGAGTATAGGCTAGGTGGACCAAAAGACTACAGACCTCACTCGGGAGAAAGACCTTGGGGGTGGACCATAACACCGAGCACATCACGGCGGGCAACATCAAACCAAATAACTGCTGCTGCATTACGGGCGCTGGCAAACCTGAGGCAATTAGCGTTCGATACCTTAAATAGAAATGTTCAAGACACTGTACAACTGTGTATTTAGGCCCATAATGAGTATGCAGCACCAGTCTGGAACCCACACCGGTCAAGCACGTCAAGAAGTTGAGAAAGTACAAAGGGTTTGCAACAAGGCTAGTCCCAGAGCTCAGAATGTCGTAAGAGGAAAGGTTGAGGGAAATCGGACTGACGACACCTGGTAGGGACAGAAGGGTCAGAGGAGGACATGTAAGAATACAAGATACTGCGGGGATAGACAAGGTGGACAGAGATAGGATGTTCCAGAGAGGGGACACAGAAACAAGGGGTCACAACTCGGAAGCTGAAGACTCAGACGAGTCACAGGGAACGTTCCCCTTTGAAGTATTTCTTTCAGTCATGGAGTTGTCGCAAGTGGTAATTGCTAGCAATGGTGAAAAATTTTTAGTGGAGGCAGGAACATAACATAGTTTTAAGAAGAGATTATGACAAAGCTCAGGAATGCAGAGAAAAGAGAAGGACCCAGTAGCGATCAGTGAAGAGGCGGGGCCAGGACTGAGTATCACCCTGCAACCACAATTAGGTGAGTACAATTAGGTGAATTAGGTGAGTACACACACATACACCACAAATATATTATAGGGAGTACACTTCTATAACTAGAACTGGGGGGACCTTATTAATATTATATAAATTTACATAATACACACACACCACACACACCATATTATATATCTATATATCATTTATATATATATATATATATATTTATATTATATATATATTTATATATTAATATATATTGTAATGTTAATGTGTGATTATTTATAAAGGATCTACGAAATTTATACAGGGATGATGTACATTCACTATAGTGATTGTTTATGGCAAATATAATGATGTTACACATACAATGTGTAATATTGTACTACGGTGCCCTCGCCTGGTGGCTCAGCCTCGCTTCACACGGTGAGAGTTTGGGTTCGTCCAAACAGGGTTCCATCAAAACCTTAACTACTAGGGGAGCGCCTGGAAGCAACTTGACTTGTACTCACTGGAGCGAGGCGCAGAGAGATAATCATATTCTTACAACTGGAAGATTCTGGAGGGTCTGGTCCCTAATATGCACACAACAATCACTCCATACGAAAGCAAGACTTGGCAGTGGATGCAACACCCCAGTGAAAAGTAGGTTCGTCACAGGTACACTAGAGAAAACACAATAAGTGTCCGGGGCCCAAGACTGTCAACAGCCTACCACCAGGCAATAAGGGGCTTCGGGAAGACCTGGTTGTCTTCAGAGGGAGCTGGACCAGATTACCTAAAAGGACGGTGTGCCGATCAGCCGAGCTGTGGTTCTACGTTGGAATTGCGTGCGGGCCAGAAGTAAAAGCCTGGTTTGACCAGCCCTGATCTACCGGAGCCTGGTCGTGGACCGGGCCGCGGGGGGCGTTTGATCCCGGAATCCTCCCAGGTAGACTCCAGGTAAGGAAGAATAATGAAGTGTTTCTTTACCACCAATCAGATAATCGTGTACCTGGTGTTAGTGGAGTGGATTTGGGTCTTTGATCCTGGGTGTTAGTGGTGAGTGCGTGTGGGTTGCATCTGGGTGTGTAGTGGAGTGTGTGGGTTGCTTCCTGGGTGGTTAGTGGACTGGTTGGTGGGTTGCATCCTGGGGTTAGTGGACTGGTGTGGTGTTGCATCCTGGGTGTTAGTGGACTGGTGTGGATTGCAGCCTGGGTGTAGTGGACTGGGGTGGGTCACATCCTGGTGTTAGTGGACTGGTGTGGGTCGCATTTTTGGGTGTTAGTGGACTGGTGTTGGGTCAATTCCTGGTGTTAGTGGACTGGTGTGGGTCACTCCTGGGGTGTTAGTGGATGGAGTGCGGTCACATCCTGGGTGTTAGTGGGTTGGTGTGGGTCACATCCTTGGGTGTTAGTGGACTGGTGTGGGTCAACATTCCTGGGTGTTAGTGGACT
Organism: Cherax quadricarinatus; assembly: GCF_026875155.1. Classification (NCBI taxonomy): domain Eukaryota; kingdom Metazoa; phylum Arthropoda; class Malacostraca; order Decapoda; family Parastacidae; genus Cherax; species Cherax quadricarinatus. Next base: position 37,812,562 of record NC_069442.1, on the reverse strand, counting down.
GGATTGTGGGTTGCATCCTGGGGTGTTAGTGGACTGGTGTGGGTTGCCATCCTGGTGTTAGATGACTGGTGTGGGTCAATTTCTGGGTGTTAGTGGATGTGTTGAGGGTTGCATCCTGGGTGTTAGTGGACTGGTGGGTTGGCATTGCATCCTGGGAGTTAGTGGAATGGTGGGGTTGCATCCTGTGTTGTTAGTGGATGGTGTGGTCACCATCCTGGGTGTTGTGGACTGGTGTGGGTTGCATCCTGGGTGTTAGTGGAATGGTGTGGGTTGCTCCTGGGTGTTAGTGGACACTGGTGTGGGTTGCATCCTGGGTCGTTAGTAGATGGTGTGGATGCATCCTGGGGGTTAGTTGACTGAGTGTGCGTGCATCCTGGGTTGTTAGTAGATGGGTGGGTTGCATCCTGGGTGTTAGTAGACTGGTGTGGGTTGCATCGGTGGTCTTAGTAGATGGTGTGGGTTGCATCCTGAGTGTTAGATTGACTGGTGTGTGGTTGGCATCTGGGTGTTAGTAGACTGGTGTGGTTGCATCCTGGGTGTTAGTAGACTGGGTGATGTGGGTTGCATCCGGGTTGTTAGTAGACTGGTGTGGGTTGCATCCTGGGTGTTTAGGTAGGACTGTGTGGGTTGCATCCTGGGTGTTAGTGGGGACTGGGTGTGGGTTGCATCCCTGGGTGTTTTGCGGGCATGGTGTGGGTTGCATCTGGTGTTAGTGGAACTGGTGTGGGTTGCATCCTGGGTGCTTAGGGGAATGGTGTGGGTTGCAATCCTTGGGTGTTAGTGGACTGGTGTGGTTGAATCCTGGGTGTTAGTGGGACTGATGTGGGTCACATCTGGGTGTTAGTGGGACTGATGTGGGTCACATCTGGGTGTTAGTGGACTGGTGTGGTCAACATCATGGGTGTTAGTGACTGGTGGTGGGTCACATCCTGGGTGTAGTGAACTGGTGTGGGTTGCATCCTGGGTGTTAGTGGACTGGTGTGGGTTCACATCCTGGGTGTAGTGGACTGGTGTGGGTTTGCATCTGGGTGTTAGTGGACTGGTGTGGGTTGCATACTGGGTGTTAGTGGACTGGTGTGTGTCGCATCTGGGACAAAACTTGACCTATCTGCGGGAAATGCACATAACAAAGCGGTTTTCTATGAAGTAATAAGTCAATGATGTCCAGCTATGGTTGTATATCTTGTACAAGTACTTGTTAGTAAGTAAGATTTCTGGGGTTCGGTGCCCCGCGGCCGGGCCCCCATACTATGCTCAGGTGCCGGTCTGACCGACCGACCGCAAGCATCATAACACATGGCAGATGGGGGACTGACTGAGGAACTAGGCCAAGTTCTCTTTAAAGACACAAAGGTTTTGTGGTAATTTCCTCATCCATAAAAGGGGGGTGTTAAAGAGTATTGGTCTCCTTATACTATTCTAAGTTATCTCTCAGTGTACCAAATTCATGCTTTCATTGGAGAGAGCTGGAGCCTCGCATGGCCAGTAGGCCTGCTGCGGTTTTTCCTTCTTTCTTATACCTTTTTTTTCTTAATAAGTCACTCTGAAACCGCCCGTGTACGCCGCCCCAGGATGACACCTTGGAACGCGTATTCATCAATTATTAAAAAAAATGAATCACCTCCTTAAAATTCTCCGGAGAAGAGTCTTAGACACTAAAAGTCACCCCACTCATTAATAAGAACATAAGAACATAAGAACGAAGGAAACACTGCAGAAGGTCTACTGGCCCTTTGCAGGCAGGTCCAAGTCTCCTACCGGCTTAAGCCAATGCACCCAACCTAGTCAGGTCAGGTCACATTGACTTAACACTGACCCTGCTCCACTCCACAAAGGTGCTAGTGAAACAACGGCCAAAAACTTGTAATCATAACAATAACATTCCAAATTATCAAAATCTTTGAAATGGTCTTATGAACATGGAAATATAAACACAAATGCAGTATAATGTGACCCTTTATTGACTACGTTTGCCCACACAGTGGGCTTTGACTTGAAAAAAGCCACTGTGTGGGCGAAACGTAGTCAATAAAGGATCACAATTATACTGCATTCGTGCTTATATTTCCATTGTGTCGGTATTTTATCCCCATTTATTTCCGTTTTATAAAACTGATATCTGACCGTCTGCATTTGTAACGTTTGTTCAGAAATTATCACTAAGGTGTTTCACAGCTCCTGGACCTTCATGATCTTGAATGCACTAGAAGACAGACTAAATGCAGGTGTGTTTACAAAGATTTTTTTTAAAGACCTTCGATAATTATAATCACGGACAGCTGCAAACAAGTTTTTGCGTAATAGGAATATGAAAAGTTAAGACACATGTGCAACATCTGGGTATCTTTATTGTAGACGTTTCGCCATCCAGTGGCTTTATCAATACAGATTCTAGACATAATGGGAAAGACAGTAGAACTATATACAAAAGATGAGGTAATCAGTCCCTCGGCCTTGGAGTTAGTGTTCACAGCATCGTGGTGGAGGAGAATCTGGAGCAAAGGCAAGAAGACTGGCGGTTATATAGGCGTCAGTGGATAAGGACGGGCAGCAGACGAGGGCAGTCACTGGTAGGCGGGATTCCCCCCGTGGAAGTAGGTCCTTCCCAAAGAGATGGGTTAGTTGCAGCTGTTAGGTTAGTTGGGTTATTCCAAGAATTTGTATTGATAAAGCCACTGGATGGCGAAACGTCTACAATAAAGATATCCAGATGTTGCACATGTGTCTAAACTGTCATGTTGTCGGTATTTTATACCTTTCTTGCGTAATAGGAATACTTGGGAAGGTTGGTCTGATGTATATCTATACTTCCTAAACAAGTTTTATCCCCGAGAGTAAAAGCAAACAGCGTTAAAACAGGTTCAGCTGCAGTGTAAAGTTGTCCCCAAGGCTCGGTACTCATCCCACTTATCTTTCTCGTTCTGATATAAGAACATAGGAACATAAGAAAGAAGGAACACTGCCCGCAGGCCTACTGGCCCATACAAGGAGGTCCAAGTTCCTAGGGTTAGCCAAAGCCCCCCCCTAGTAAAACAGGTCAAATTTACTTAAAGGAAGGAAACGGGATCTGAACCCAGCGCCCAAGCTAATCAGGTCCAACTCAACCCCCCACATCCCTTGTTTTATCTAACCATTTTTAAAAACTACACCCCCCCTTTTTGCCTCTATAACTGTACTCGGGAGTTTGTTCCCACTATCCACAACTCTGTTACCAAACCCCGTGCTTCCTATATCCTTCCTGAATCGAATTTTTCCAACTTAAAACCATTGCTGCGAGTCCCGTTAGGGGGAAATTTTCAGCACGTTATTTACATCCCCTTTATTTATTCCGTCTTCTATTTATAAACCCTAAAACCCAATCCCCCGTAAATCTACGCCTTTCTAGAAGGCAGATTCAGGGCCTCAGTTATCCTCATAGGGAAGATTTCTGATACAGGGATCAACTTTGTCTCCCCCTTTGTAAGTTTTCCAGGCATTTAATCCATTCTGTAATACGTGACCAAAAGTGAAACATAATCTAAATGGCCAACCAAGGATGTATAAGTTGAAGAACAACCTGAGGACTCCTATTATTTATGCTTTTTGTATGAAGCCCAAAGGGTTCTATTAGCTTTTTTTCGAACACTTATGCACTGTTGTTTGGGTTTTAGATTTGCTAATCGAACTCCTAAACTTTTTTTCAGTCCGTAATATTAAAGATCTCATTATTTAGTTTATATGTGCATGGTTATTGTCCCGTCCAACATTTAGAACTTTTCATTTGTTAATTAAAAATGCATCTGCCCCTTCTCCCACCTGATCAGTCGGAGGTTGGAGATTGAAGGAGGAGGTTTGCTTCTCGGGGAGATTGGAGGTGAAAGGGCCCCCTCAGTGGGGGCTGGGAGAGAGGGGGGGGGACTGGAGTTGTGGGGAATGGGCTTCTAGCAGTGAGGTGCAGTCGTCTCTTGCTGTGGGAGGCTGTGGGTGGGGAGGCAGCAACGGCTCCAGCAGTGAGGTGCAGTCCAGCACCTCCCCTAAAAGTGGCGAGTGGAAACCCATAAGGGGAGGAAATCAGAAAAAGGGAAAAGTTAAGAGTGAAGATCTGAAGGTAGGAAACGCTTCTCTGTTCTTCAGGATGAAGTACTTCGTGGCCAGTAAAGGGAAAGGGGTACTACTGCCCCTGCTAACAGAGGTAGCACATTCTTGGGGTTGGGTGACTCTCAGGTAAGATAATTTTACTGTGCTTTTTGTAAAGGGAAATAAGAAGATGAGAGATAGAGGGGGGCTTCCCGGAGCGGGTGTTGGGGACATAGTTAACAGGCTGAATAATTCATGAGGTAATGGGAAAAAGCCCATTTTTTTGTCTCAGTGCGGGGTGGAAAGATTTTTGGGAAAGGGAGGAGAAAAGGTGCTAAAAAGTACAGGTCAGCATAGATTTCATTAAGTTAGGGGGGGCCCCAATCACATGTACTCTTGCCTAGAAGGGGAGTAGGAATGAATGGTTGTTAGGCAATTGGTGTAAATTGCGGGGTAGAAGTACTGAAAGGAATTGCAGTCCCATTCTTTGACAACGGGAAACAACTTTTATGGCAAACATGATATGTATGCAAGGGTGGGGTACATCTCTCTGGGGCTGGGGTGGTACCTTGCAAACTCAATTGGAAGGCCATTGGGAAAGCCTATGTTTTTTAAAAATGTATAAGTAGAGGTTGGGTGTGTGTGGGAAACAAGAGGTTGCAACACTGGGGGGAAAACAAAAATGAAAAAAAGGCATTCACAAAAGTTAAAAAAAAGACAATGATAGGTCAGCGAAAAAAAGGGGGGAAAGCAGGGGGGCAGCAAGGGATACCCCCCCTTTAAGGTTTACTAAAAAATAGAGGAGTGTAAGAAATAAGATAGATGAGCTAAAAATTATTGCAAGTGCAGGAAACATAGATATTATTGCTTTAACGGACCCGGCTCAATCTGAAAGATAGAGAATGCCCCCTGAATGTCACATAAAGGCTATAATTTTTCCACAATGCGGGGCAACAGGGAAAGGGGGTGGATAGCGATGTTGTCAGAGACAATTTAAAAAGTTTTTGTTAGACAAGATTAAAATTAGAAGCGTCAGCCACTGAATCGTTTGGTTCGCTTTCTCGAGGGCCGAGAAAAAATAATTTTGGGTGTGATTTACAGGGCCCCCAAAATTTTATAGGGGGGTGCAGTAAACTTCTATGGGACAAAAAATTTTAGGCTGTCATACGAAAATGTTGTGCTAATGGGAGAAATTTTAACTATAGACAGATTGACTGGAGCAATTTGCAGGAAATTTGGTCAGGTGACTTTCTTGATCGTCCCGATTGTTTTTTTAAAAAAAAGTTTGTGACGAGCCAACTAGGGGAAATAACCCCCTTGACTTGGTTTTTGCCAGTGGGGAAACACTAATTAATAATCTTGAGGTTAATGATGAGCTTGGGGAAAGTGATCACAAATCACTCAGTTTTAATATATCATGGAATTCCCCTAAAAATGGCAATCAAGTCTCTGTCCCTGACTTTCGCTTGGCTGATTTCATAGGACTGAAAATTATTAGGTGGGCTGAGCTGGAATGACTTGACCAAGGGTCAGGTAGGTGGTGATGGTTGCCGATATGACGTTTTTCCAGGGCTTTAATTCTAGCTGCTCAGTCAAATTATGTTCAAATAGGAAAATCAGATCAAAAAAAAAATGATCCTAAATGGTTATGAACAATAGATTAAAATATCTGATTGGTCAAAAGAGAGGCATATATAGGCAAATCAAAAGAGGAGAGGGGCAATGAAGAAATCGATATATTCGGTTAAAGAGAGAAATAAAAAAGGGAATTAGAAAAGCCAAAAATGATTATGAGGTTAAGTTGCAAGAGAATCGAAGACTAACCCAAAAGGATTCTTTCAGGTATACAAAAGTAAGATCAGGGACAAGCTAGGCCCACTCAAAAGTTCCTCGGGACAGCTCACAAATAGGCAGCAGAGAGTTTGCATAAATGGGGAGAAATCAGAGTGGGGAAGCGTTACAAGCGGTGTTCCACAGGTGTCAGTGTTGGGCCCCCTGCTGTTCACAATCTACATAAACGACATAGATGAGGGCATAAAGAGCGACATCAGCAAGTTTGCAGATGACACCAAAATAGGCCGTCGAATTCATTCTGACGAGGACATTCGAGCACTCCAGGAAGATTTGAATAGACTGATGCAGTGGTCGGAGAAGTGGCAGATGTAGTTTAATATAGACAAATGCAAAGTTCTAAATGTTGAACAGGACAATAACCATGCCTCATATTAAACTAAATAATGTAGATCTTAATATTACGGATTGCGAAAAATTTTTTAGGAGTTCTGGTTAGCAGTAATCTGAAACCAAGACAACAGTGCATAAGTGTTCGCAATAAAGCTAATAGAATCCTTGGCTTCATATCAAGAAGCATAAATAATTTAATAGGAGTCCTCAGGTTGTTCTTCAACTCTATACATCCTTGGTTAGGCCTCATTTAGATTATGCTGCACAGTTTTGGTCACCGTATTACAGAATGGATATAAATGCTCTGGAAAATGTACAAAGGAGGATGAAAAAAGTTGATCCATGTATCAGAAAACCTTCCCTATGAGGATAGACTAAGGGCCTGAATCTGCACTCTCTAAAAAAAGACGTTAAATTAGGGGGGATAGATTGAGGTGTATAAATGGAAACAGGAATAAATAAAGGGGATGTAAATAGTGTGCTGAAAATATCTAGCCTAGACAGGACTCGCAGCATTGGTTTTTAAGTTGGAAAAATTCAGATTCAGGAAGGATATAGGAAATTTACTGGTTTGGTAATAGAGTTGTGGATGAGTGGAACAAACTCCCAAGTACAGTTATAGAGGCCAGAACGTTGTTTAGCTTTAAAAATAGGTTGGATAAATACATGAGTGGGTGTGGGTGGGTGTGAGTTGGACCTGATAGCTTGTGCTACCAGGTCGGTTGCCGTGTTCCTCCCTTAAGTCAATGTGACCTGACCTGACTAGGTTGGGTGCATTGGCTTAAGCCGGTAGGAGACTTGGACCTGCCTCGCATGGGCCAGTAGGCCTTCTGCAGTGTTCCTTCGTTCTTATGTTCTTATGTTCTTAAAACAAGAGATGCCAAGCCAGTGATGACAGTCTTCAGGTCAGTGGTTCTCTCTAGGCTAGAGTACTGTTGTGTACTAACAGTCACTTTCAAGGCAGGAGAAATTTCTGAGCTGGAAAATGTGCAGAGAACCTTCAAAACTCGTATGAACTCAGTCAAACACCTAAATTACTGGGATCACTTGAAGACCCTGGAACTGTACTACTTGGAGTGTAGACAAGCGATAATTTGTGTATGTAATAATTTCGAAAATATTATTCTGAACCTAACGAAAAAAAATATATTTTATTGTGTTTATTAATAAATTATTGTAAACTTATCTAAAATGTATTTAGTTGAATTAGGCTAAATGAAATTGCGCATGTTATAATAAGGTAAGGTACGTTTTCAAAGGGTTTTTTGGTACAAATAATTAATTTTTTAATTAACATAAATGAAAAAAATATATCTTTAAACGTATAAGAGAAAATTTTTAGAGAGGACTAAATTTTAAAGAACTTCTTGCTAATTGACCAATTTTACCTATTCGGCACGAGACACACACACACACACACACACACACACACACACACACAGAGGGGACACAGGGACAAGGGGTCACAACCGGAAGCTGAAGACTCAGACGAGTCACAGGGACGTTAGGAAGTATTTCTTCAGTCATAGAGTCGTCAGGAAGTGGAATAGCCTAGCAAGTGAAGTAGTGGAGGCAGGAACCATACATAGTTTTAAGAAGAGGTATGACAAAGCTCAGGAAGCAGAGAGAGAGAGGATCCAGTAGCGATCAGTGAAGAGGCGGGGCCAGGAGCTGAGTATCGACCCCTGCAACCACAATTAGGTGAGTACAATTAGGTGAGTATACACACAGAATACTAACAGAAGTAAGACACGAGAGAGAGGGGTGGGTAGATTGCGTTTTCCTAGACAGCAGGAAGGCCTTTGACACAGTTCCCCACAAGAGATTAGTGCAGAAGCTGGAGGATCAGGCGCATATAAAAGGGAGGGCACTGCAATGGATCAGGGAATACCTGACAGGGAGGCAGCAACGAGTCATGGTACGTGAAGAGGTATCACAGTGGGCTCCTGTGATGAGCGGGGTCCCACCAGTGCTATTTTTGATATATATGAACGACATGATGGAAGGAATAGACTCTGAAGTGTCCCTGTTCGCAGATGATGTGAAGTTGATGAGAAGAATTAAATCGGATGAGGATGAGGCAGGACTGCAAAGAGACATGGGCAGCTGGACATGTGGTCCAGAAACTGGTTTCTGGGAATTCAATCCAGCCAAATGCAAAGTCATGAAGATTGGGGAGGGACAAAGAAGACCGCAGACAGAGTATAGGCTAGGTGGACAAAGACTACAGACCTCACTCAGGGGAAAGACTTGGGGTGACCATAACCCCGAGCACATCACCGGAGGCACACATAAACCCAATAACTGCTGCAGCATACGGGCCCCTGGCAAAACTGAGAATAGCGTTTTCCCATACCTTAATAAGAAACGTTCAAGACACTGTACACTGTGTATGTTAGGCCATACTGGAGTATGCAGCACCAGTCTGGAACCCACACCTGGTCAAGCACGTCAAAGAAGTTAGAGAAAGTACAAAGGTTTGCAACAAGGCTGTCCCCGAGCTCAAGGGAATGTCGTAAGAGGAAAGGTTGAGGGAAATCGGACTGACGAAAACTGGAGGACAGAAGGGTCAGAGGAGGGCATATAACGACATACAAGATACTGCGGGAATAGACAAGGTGGAAAAGAGATAGGATGTTCCAGAGAGGGGACACAGGAAAAAAGGGGTCACAACTGGAAGCTGAAGGACTCAGACGAGTCACAGGGACGTTTAGGAAGTATTTCTTCAGTCATAAGTTGTCAGCAAGTGGAATAGCCTGGCAAGTGAAATAGTGGAGGCAGGAACCATACATAGTTTTAAGAAGAGATATGACAAAGCTCAGGAAGCAAAGGGGAGAGAGAGGACCCCGCAGCGATTGTGAAGAGGCGGGGCCAGGAGCTGAGTATCGACCCCTGCAACCACAATTAGGTGAGTACAATTAGGTGAATTAGGTGAGTACACACACACACACACACATATATTATAGGGAGGTACCACTTCTATAACTAGACTGGGGACCCTTATTATAAATATATATATATCCCTAAAATATATACACCACACACACACACACCACCACATATATATATATATATATATTAAAATATTATTATATATATTTATATATATATTATATTTATATATATATAAAATATATATATTATATATATATATATATATATATATTTAATTGGGAATGTGGATAATTTATAAAGGATCTACGACATTTATACAGGATGATGTACATTCACTATAGTGATGTTTATGCAACATATAATGATGTACACATACAATGTGTAATAATGTACATACGGTGCCCCTCGCCCTGGTGGCTCAAGCTCTCGCTTCACACGGTGAGAGTCTGGGTTCGATTCCAAACCAGGGTTCCATCAAACACCTTAACTACTGGGAGCGCCTGGAAGCACTTGACTTGTACTCACTGGAGCGCAGGCGAGAGAGATATATCATAATCTACAACTGGAAGATTCTGGAGGGTCTGGTCCCTAATATGCACACAGCAATCACTCCATACGAAAGCAAAAGACTTGGCAGGCGATGCAACACCCCCAGTGAAAAGTAGGGTCGTCACTGGTACACTAAGAGAAAACACAATAAGTGTCCGGGGCCCAAGACTGCTCAACAGCCTCCCACCAGCAATAAGGGGCATTACGGGAAGACCCCTGGTTGTCTTCAAGAGGGAGCTGGACAGATACCTAAAGACGGTGCCGGATCAGCCGAGCTGTGGTTCGTACGTTGGATTGCGTGCGGCCAGAAGTAACAGCCTGGTTGATCAGGCCCTGATCTACCGGGAGGCCTGGTCGTGGACCGGGCCGCGGGGGCGTTGATCCCCGGAATACCCTCCAGGTAGACTCCAGGTAAGGAAGAAATAATGAACGTGTTTCTTTACACCCATCAGTATAATCGGTACCTGGGTGTTAGTGGAGTGGTGTGGGTTGCATCCTGGGTGTTAGTGGACTGGTGTGGGTTGCATCCTGGGTGTTAGTGGACTGGTGTGGGTTGCATCCTGGGTGTTAGTGGACTGGTGTGGATTGCATCCTGGGTGTTAGTGGACTGGTGTGGGTCACATCCTGGGTGTTAGTGGACTGGTGTGGGTCGCATTTTGGGTGTTAGTGGACTGGTGTGGGTCACATCCTGGGTGTTAGTGGACTGGTGTGGGTCACATCCTGGGTGTTAGTGGACTGGTGTGGGTCACATCCTGGGTGTTTAGTGGACTGGTGTGGGTCACATCTGGGTGGTTTGTGGACTTGGTGTGGGTTGCATCCTGAGTGTTAGTGGACTGGTGTGGGGTTTCAAACCTGGGTGTTAGTGGACTGGTGTGGGTCACATCCTGGGTGTTAGTGGATGGTGTGGGTTGCATCCTGGGTGTTAGTGGAAATGGTTTTGGGTTTGCTCCTGGGTTTGGGGCTGGTGTGGGGTTGCATCCTTTGGGGGTTAGTGGACTGGTGTGGGTTCACATCCTGGGTGTTAGTGGGGCTGGTGTGGGTTCATCCTGGGTGTTAGTGGACTGGTGTGGGTTGCATCCTGGGTGTTAGTGGAAATGGTGTGGGTTGCATCCTGGGTGTTAGTAGACTGGTGTGGGTTTTCATCCTGGGTGTTAGTAGACTGGTGTGGGTTGCATCCTGGGTGTTAGTAGACTGGTGTGGGTTGCATCCTGGGTGTTAGTAGACTGGTGTGGGTTGCATCCTGGGTGTTAGTAGACTGGTGTGGGTTGCATCCTGGGTGTTAGTAGACTGGTGTGGGTTGCATCCTGGGTTGTTAGTAGATGGTGTGGGTTGCATCCCGGGTGTTAGTAGATGGGGTGGGTTGCATCCTGGGTGTTAGTAGACTGGTGTGGGTTGCATCCTGGGTGTTAGTAGACTGGTGTGGGTTGCATCCTGGGTGTTAGTGGACTGGTGTGGGTTGCATCCTGGGTGTTAGCGGACTGGTGTGGGTTGCATCCTGGGTGTTAGTGGACTGGTGTGGGTTGCATCCTGGGTGTTAGTGGACTGGTGTGGGTTGCATCCTGGGTGTTAGTGGACTGGTGTGGGTTGCATCCTGGGTGTTAGTGGACTGATGTGGGTCACATCCTGGGTGTTAGTGGACTGATGTGGGTCACATCCTGGGTGTTAGTGGACTGGTGTGGGTCACATCCTGGGTGTTAGTGGACTAGTGTGGGTCACATCCTGGGTGTTAGTGAACTGGTGTGGGTTGCATCCTGGGTGTTAGTGGACTGGTGTGGGTCACATCCTGGGTGTTAGTGGACTGGTGTGGGTTGCATCCTGGGTGTTAGTGGACTGGTGTGGGTTGCATCCTGGGTGTTAGTGGACTGGTGTGTGTCGCATCCTGGGACAAAACTGACCTAATCTGCGGGAAATGCTCAACATAACAAGCGGTTTTCTATGTAGTAATAAGTCATTGATGTCAGCTATGGTCTGTATATCTTGTACATGTACTTGTAGTAAGTAAAGATTTCTGGGGTCGGTGCCCCCGCGGCCGGGACCCCATACTAAGCCTCCCAGGTGCCGGTCTGACCGACCGACCGCAAGCATCATAACACAGCAGATGGGGGACTGACTTGAGGAACCTAGCAAGTTCTCTCTTAAAGACAGCCAGGGTTTTGTTGGTAATTTCCCTCATCCATAAAAGGGAGGGTGTTAAAGAGTCTTGGTCTCCTTATACTTTTCTAAGCTATCTCTTTAGGTAATTTTGACCACACATAGCCCCGTCTCTGAGCCCAATATATACCACACATTTTCCCTGTTTTGAGTCATATAGCCCACATATCTGTCTGTCGGGAGAGTTAAAAGGGCCCAAACAAAAACCCTGTGTGGGGCATATAGACCCCCAACCCTGTCTGTCTTTGGGGTATATACACCACCCCGTCTGCCTGTCTTGAGTCATATAACACACATCTGCGCCTCTGGTCTATAAAACCACAAAATCTGTCTGTCGGGTGGCATATACCCCAAAACTTCGGGCTTCTGTGAGTCTTTAGAAAACACTTTTTGTCTCGGGTTCTTATATACCACACATTTGTCTGTCTGGGAGTCTGTATACCAACTTTTGTCTGTCTGTGGCAATATAGAAAAACACATTTGTCAGTCTGTGGCCAAAATAAACCACACACAAATGCCCTGCCTAAAGAGTCATATAGACCACACATCTCTCTGTCTGTGATCATATATACCACACTTCCCCTGTCTGGGGAGTCATATATACCCAAAATTTTTTCTGCCCTGTGAGCAATTAGAAACACATTTGCCAGTCTGTGAGCCTTATGAAACCACCCCATCTTTTTTGTCTGGAGCATTTAGCACACTTTCTGCCCTGTCTGTGAGTCATATAGACCCCAAAACTGTCTGTCTGTGAGTCATTTAGACACACATCTGTCTGTCTTTGAGCATATAGAACACATTTTCTGTCTGTGAGTCTAAAACCCACTTTTTCTGTCTGTCTGTGAGTAAAGGGAAAATTTTCTGGTAATAAATTTGATATTGTGTTAAAATGGACTTCAGTAAGGCTTTCGAAAGAGTTCCACCCAGAGGTTTACTGGGGAAACTTTAAGGCACAGGGAAATTGGGGAAAATTTTTTGGGGGGTAGAGGCAGGGCGGGACAATTTTAGGCAGCAGATTTTCCCCCCAAGGTAAAGTAAAAGGACAAAAGTGCAACAAATGTGACATTTTTTGTGGCAACTTTTTCGCCTTCTCCAGGAGCTTTATCAAGCCTTTTCAAAATGGTTGGGGATAAAGCCCCTGGAGAGCGAAACTTTTGCCACAATAAATGTAACATTATTTTGCATTTGTGTCCTTTTATTTACATATTGTGGGTTTAATTTTTTTTTTAAACCAACTTTATTACAGGGGTTTCATAAATGGGGAGAAATCAAAAGGGGGGAAAGGGTTAACAAGGGGTGTTCCTCAGGGGTAAAGGTTGGGCCCGTTGTTGTTCCCAATTTACAAAAAACGACATAGAAAGGGAATAAATAGCGCCAAAAGAAAATTTGTTTGATGACCCCCAAAATAGGCCGCCCAAATTTTCATTTAATAAAGGGACACAGAGAAACCCCCGGGAAATGATTTAATGGGACTGATGCAAATGGGGGAGAATGGCAAAAGGGCCAGTTTTTTTATTGAAAAATGAAAAGTTCTAAAGTTGGACATTTTAAAAAACCCCATGCCACATAAAAAACTAAATAATGTAGATCTTAATATTTCGGGTTTTGCAAAAAGGATTTGGGATCCGGGTTAGCAGAAATTTTAAAAACCCAAGACAACTGCATTAGGGGTTCGAATAAAGTTTACAGAATTTTGGGGTTTCATATTTAGAAGAATAAATAATAGAAGCCTTCGGGTTGTTCTTCAACTCTATAACCCTTTGGGTTTTTGGGGGGCCCTTCATTTAGACTATGCTGCTCATTTGGTCACCGTTTTCCCGAATGGTTAAAAATCCCTCGAAAAGTACAGGGGAGGATGCCCAAAAGATAAACCCATGTATCAAAACCTTACTTGACTTAAGAAATCTAATGACACGATTGAAAATTTAAACCATCCCCCCGGCCGGGATTAAACCCCGGGGTCATAGAGTCTAAAAAACCCCCCCGTCGCGTTAGCCACTAGACCGCTACCCACAAAAAGTTTTCACCCAAAATAGGTATTTTTTTCTAAAAACCATGGGAAAAATTTAACCCACAGGCACCTCGTGCCACAAAGGCAAGTTTTTAAAGACGAATCTCCAGCTAGCTGGCCGTACAACCTAGTCAAGTCCCTTCACTGCCGCCCAACATATTTTTAAGAAATCTTAATAAACACGATTCCCAAAAAAACCCATCCCCCCGGGCCCGGGATTAAAACCCGGGGGTTTTAAATTTCCGGGCCCGGGGGGGTTATGGTTTATCAAAATTTTCCCTATGAGGATAGCAAAGGGGCCCCTGAATCTGCACTCTCTAGAAAAAAACGTAGAATTGGGGGGGATTTGATTGAGGTGTATAAATGGAAGACGGGAATAAATAAAGGGGATGTAAATATTTGCCCGAAAAAAAATTTTGCCTAACAGGACTCGCAGCAATGGTTTTAAGGGTTTGGGAAAAAAATTAAAATTTTTGGAAGGATATAGGAAAGTAAAGGTTTTTGGAAAAAGATTGGGATATGGAAAAAACTCCCGAAAACCCCCTTTTTGAGGCCCGAACGTTGTGGGAGCTTTAAAAATAGGGTTTTGGGTAAATACATGATTGATGGGGGGGGGTGTGGGGTTAGAACCGATTCTTGTGCTAAAAGGTGGGTTTCTGTGTTTCCTCCCCCTTTTGTCAATTGACCTGGACCTGATAGGTTGGGTGCATTGGCTTAAAACCGGTAGGGGACTTTGGGCCTGCCCCCGCATGGGCCCGTAAAGGGCCTTTTGCAGTGTTCCTTTTTTATGTTCTTATGGTCTTATGTTCTTTTGTATTTTATATAATTTATGGGTTTTTTTCGGTGGGCATAATTTTCAAGTGAAAACAACCATTTTTGGGCCTCACCTTGGTTTTCTCTTGGGGCCCGGGCGCAAACTTACGTCAGAGGTGAGTGTTTAATTTCTGGCCTTACGCAAGCTTAAAAAAGAGGGGAGTGTTTCTAAATGGCCTTTACGCAAACTTTTCGTCAGAGGTGAGTGTTACACTGGCCTGACGGGAAGCTTACGTCGAGGGTGAGTTTTCTAAGGGGCCCGACGCAAGCTTTCGTCCGAGGTGAGTGTTTTTTAATGACCTGACCCAAGTTTCGCAGAGGGGAGTGTTATACTGGGCCCCGAAAGCAAAGCTTACGTCAGAGGGCGTGGTTTCACTGGCCTGGGCGCAAGCTTACGTCGAGGTGAGTGTTTTTTCCGGCCTGACGCAAGCTTACTCAGAGGGGAGTTTTTACTACTGGCCTGACGCAAGCCTTTCGTCCGAAAGGGGAGTGTTTTCACTGGGCCTGACGCAAGGGTTTGTCAGAGGGGAGGTTACTACTTTGGGCCCGACGCAAGGTTACGTCGAGGTGAGTGTTACTAATTGGGCTGGCGCAAACTTTCGTCCCGGGTGGTGTTTCTACTGTTCTGAAGCAAGCTTACGTCAGAGGGGGAGTGTTAAAAACTGGGGCCCGACCAAGGTTACGTCAGGGTGGGGTTTTTACTAAATGGCCTGACGCAAGGTTTTCGTCAGAAAGGGGAGTGTTACACTGGGCCCGGGCGCCCAAACTTAAGTCAGAGGGGGAGTTTTTATACTGGCCTGCCCAAGGTTACGTCAGAGGTGAGGGTTTTCACTGGGCCCGGAAGGGAAGCTTAAAACCCGGAAATGAGTGTTATACTGGGCCCGAAAGCAAGGGTTCTTTAAAGGTGATGTTTTCTACTGGCCCGAAAGCCAAACTTTTTTCCAAAGGGGGGGTTTTCTACGGCCTGACGCAAGGTTTTCGTCAGAGGTTTGATTTTTACTACTGGCCTGAACCCAAACTTACGTTTAGAGGTGAGTGTTACTTTCTGGCCCAAAGCAAGGTTACGACGAGGTGAGTGTTACAAATGGCCTACGCAAGCTTACGTCAGAGGTGGTGTTACTACTGGGCCCGCGCAAGTTACGTCAGAGGTGAGTGGGTTTCTACTGGCCTGACGCAAGTTCCCTCAGAGGGGGAGGGGTTACTAATGGGCCCGACGCAATTAGTCAGAGGGGAGTGTTACTACTGGCCTGACGCAAACTTACTCAAGGTGGAGTGTTACTTCTGGCCTGACGCAAGCTTACTCAGAGGTGAGTTTTTAAATTCTGCCCGACGCAAGGTTTTCGTCAGAGGTAAGGGGTTAATACTGGCCTGACCCCAAGCTTCTCCAAAAGGTGAGTGTTTCTAATGGCCCCGACCAAGGTTTTCGTCAGAGGTTAGTGTTTCTATGGCCTGGAAAGCAAGCTTACGTCAGAGGGGAGTGTTTCCCACTGGGGCCCGACGCAAAACTTACGTCGGGTGAGTGGTTTCTTCGGCCTGACGCAAGGGTTTGTCCCGAGGTGATTTTTTCTACTGGCCTGGGCGCAAGCTTACCCCAAGGTGAGTGTTACTACTGGCCTAAACCCAAGGGTTACGTCAGAGGTGGGGTGTTAAATACGGCCCCGACGCAACTTACGTCAGAGGTGAGGTTACTACTTTTTCCGACGCAAGCTTACGCAGAGGGACTGTTATACTGGCCTGACGGGAAGCTTATGTCAGAGGGGAGTTTACAAATCCCGACGCCAAAGGGTTCGTCAGAGGTGAGTGTTTTCTACTGGCCTGACGCAAGCTTACGTCAGAGGGACTGTTTTAAACCGGCCTGACCAAACTTACTTTAGAGGGAGTGTTCTACGGGGCCCGACGCAAGCTTTCGTCAAAGGGGGAGTGGTTTCTACTGGCCCCGACCCAAAATTACTCAGAGATGATGTTTTACTTTGGGGCCCGACGGGAAGCTTACGTCAAGGTGGGGTGTTACTACTGGGCCCGGGCCCCAAACCTTTCGTCAGAAGGAGGTGTTACAAATGGGCCCGACGCAAGCTAAATCAGAGGTGAGTGTTACTAATGCCCGACCGGGGAAAGGGTTTCGGGCAAAGGTGCGTGTTTACCCACCGGCCTGGCGCAAGCTTAAGTCAAGGGGAGTGTTTAACAAATGGGGCCCACGCAAGCTTACGTCAGAGGTGGTGTTTTTAAAATGGCCCGACCCCAAGCTTACCTCAGAGGGAGTGTTTCTATGGCCCACGCAACTTCGTCAAGGTGAGTGTTACTACTGGCCTGACGCAAGCTTACGTAAAAAGGGGGAGTGTTACTACTGGCCTGACGCCCAAACTTTCGTTAGAGGGTGAGTGTTACTATGGCCTGACGCAAGCTTACCTTTAAGGTTTTGGGGTTTAATAATGGGTTGACGCAAGCTTAAAGTCAGAGGGGAGGTTTTTACTGGCCTGACGCAACTTACGTCCCGAGGTGAGAGTTACTTTATGGCCAACCCCAAGCTTACGGGCAGAGGTGACTGTTTTTAATGGCCTGGGCGAAGCTTTCGTCAGAGGTGAGTGTTACTACTGGGCCCGACGCAAATTACGTCAGAGATAGTTTTTACTAACTGGCCTGACGCAAACCTTTTCGTCGAGGGGTGTTTACTACTGGCCTGGCGCAAGCCCACGTCAGAAGTGGGGTGTTACTAATGGCCCGACGCAAGCTTACGTCAGAGGTGAGTTTTTACTACTGGCCCCGACGGAAGGTTACGTCGAGGTGCTTGGGTTTCTACCGGCCCCGGCGCGCTTCTTCAAAAGGTGAGTTTTACTATGGCCAAAGCAAGCTTACGTCAGAGGGGAAATGTTACTACTGGCCTGACGCAAAGGGTTTCGTCAGAAAGGGGAGTGTTTCTACCGGGGCCCGACGGAAGGTTTTCGTCAGAGGTGAGTGGGTTTCTACTGGCCTGGCGCAAGCTTACGTCAAGGTGAGTTTTCCCAATGGCCCGACGCAAGCTTACGTCAGAGGTGAGGTTACTACTGGCCCCGACCAAGCTTACGCAGGGTAGTTTAAATACTGGTCTGACGCAAGCTTTAAAGTAAGAGGTGAGTTTTTTATATGGCCCCCGCGGAAGCTTACGTCAGAGGTTAGTGTTACTATGGTTCCCGACGCAAACTTACGTCAGAGGTGAGTGTTACTACTGGCCTGACGCAAAGGGAAAGTCAGAGGTGAGTGTTCCTTTGGCCCGACGCAAGGTTACGTCAGAGGTGAGTGTCTACTACTTGGGCCGACGCAAGCTTACTCAGAGGTGGGGTGGGTTTTCTTTTGGGCGGGCGCAAACTTACGCGAGGTAGTGTTACTATGGCCTGACGCAAAGGTTTGTCAGAGGGGGTTTTACTACTTTGGGCCCGACGCAAGGTTACGTCAGAGGTGAGTGTTACTAAAGGCCCCGACGCAAGGTTACATCAAAGGTGGGTTTACTACTGGCCCCGACGCAAATTACGTTCCCGAGGTGATGGGTTTCTACTGGGCCTGACGCAAGGTTCCCTCAAAGGGTTTAGTGTTTCAAATGGGCCCACGCAAAAGGGTTTCGTCCCGAGGTGAGTGTTACTATGGCCTGACGCAAGGTTACTCAGAGGGGAGTGTTAAATTACTGGCCTGAAGGAAAAGGGTTTCTCAGAGGGAGTGTTACTAAATGGCCTGGCGCAAGGGTTACGTCAGAGGTGGGGTTTACTTTGGCCGAAGCAAGCTTACTCAGAGGTGGTTTTTACTACTGGATGACGCAAGCTTACTCAAGGGGGAGTGTTTCTACTGGCCCGACGCAAGCTTAAGTCCCGGGGGTGGTGTTACTACTGGCCTGACGGGGAAATTACTCCCGAGGTTTAGTGTTTTCTACTGGGCTGACGCAAGCTTAGTCAAGGGGGAGTGTTACTACTGGCCTAAGGGAAAAATTTGTCAAGGGGGGGGGGGGAAAAGGGGGGGGTTTTTTTACTGGCCTGACGCAAGGTTCCCCTCAGATTGAGTGTTACTACTGGCCGGGCGCAAGCCCTTTTCCGAGGTGGGGTGTTACTACCCGGGCTACGCCCAAACTTACGTCAGAGGTGAAATTTTTACTACTGGCCTGACGCAAAGGTTTTCGTCAGAGGGGATTTTTACTAAATTGGGGCCCGCCCCAAGCTTACGTCAGAGGGGAGTGGGTTCTACTGGCCTGGGCCCAAGTTTCGTCAGAGGGGGATTTTTACTACTGGCCTGACGCAAGGTTACCCTCAGAGGTGAGGTTTTTTTACTATGGCCCCGACGCAAGCTTCGGGCGTGGTGAGTGTTTTCTAATGGGCCCGACGCAAGGGTTTCGTCAGAGGTGAGTGTTAAATACTGACCTGACGCAAGCTTAGTCAGGGGGTGAGTGTTACTTAAATGGGGGTTACGGGAAGCTTTCGTCAGAGGTGAGTGTTACTACTGGCCCCGAACCCCCAAGGTTACTCAAAAGGGGAGTTTTTACCCCCCCTGGCCTGACGCAAAGGTTGTCAGAGGTGAGTGTTTCTACTGGGCCGACGCCCGGGTTTAAAACAGAGGTGGGGGTTACTACTGGCCTCGCCAAAAATTTCGTCAGAAGGGGGGTTTTAAATACTGGCCTGACGCAAGGGTTTCGTCAGGGGGGGTGAGTGTTATTTCTGGGCCGACGCAAGGTTACGGGCAAAGGGGAAGGGTTTCTATGGGCCCGACGGAAGGGTTTCGTCCCGAAAGGGGAGTTGGGTTAAACTACTGGGCCCGGCGCAAGTTACGTCAGGGTGAAGGGGTTTTTCTACTGGGCCGGGCGCAAGCTTTGTCAGAGGAGGTGTTAAATAATGGCCTGACGCAAGCTTGTTTAGAGGTGGGGTGTTTTTCTACTGGTCTGAGAAGCTTACGTCAAAAGGGGAGTGTTTTCTACGGCCTGACGGGGAAACTTACGTCAGAGGTGAGTGTTAAATATGGCTGCGCAAGCTTTCGTTAGAGGGGAGGGGTTAAATACTGGCCCGGGCCAAGGTTACGTCAGAGGTGAGTGTTTTCTACTGGGGCCCGACGCAAGGTTACTTCAGAGGTGAGTGTTACTACTGGGGGTGGACGGGAAGCTTACGTCGGGTGATGTTTTCTACTGGGTTTACGCAAAACTTTCGTCAGAGGTGGTGTTACTAAATGGCCTGACGCAAGGTTACGTCAGAGGTGAGTGTTACTACTGGCCTGAGCAAGTTACGGGCAGAGGGGGAGTGTTACTACTGGCCTGACGCAAGCTTACGTCAGAGGTGAGTGTTACTAAATGGGGCCGGGCCCCAAAGGTTTTCGTGAGGTGAGTGTTAAAATACTGGCCTGACGGGAACTTACGTTTAAGGGGGAGTGTTTTCTAAATGGCCCCGACCAAGCTTAGTCAGAGGGGAGTGATATCCCGGCCTGACGCAAGGTTACCCTCCCGAGGGGAGTGTTTAAAATGGCCTGACGCAAGCTTACGTCAGAGGTGATGTTACTACTGGGCCCGACGCAAGCTTACGTCAAGGTGAGTGTTACTACTGGCCTGACCAAGCTTTCGTCAGAGGGAGTGTTTCTACTGGCCTGACGCAAGGGTTTCGCAGAGGTAAGTGTTACTACTGGCCTGGGCGGGAAGCTTACGTCAGAAAGGGGAGTGTTACTACTGGCCCCGCCAAGGTTACGTTTAGAGGGGGAGTGTTACAATGGCCCGACGCAAGCTTACGTCAAAGGGGGAGTGTTTTCTTTGGCCTGAAAGCAAAAGCTTTTTTTCAGAGGTGAGTGTCACCACTGGGCCCGGGGCGCAAAATTTAAAGTCAGAGGTGGTGTACTACTGGGGCCCGACGAAAAAGGGTTTCGCAGAGGGGGAGTGTTTTCTTTCTGGCCTGACGCAAGTTACGTCAAGGTGAGGTTTTCTACGGGCCCGGGCGGAAAGGGTTTCGTCAGAGGTAGGGTTTTCTAATGGCCTGGGCGCAAGCTTAAGTCAGAGGCAGTGTTACAAATGGCCTGACGCAAGCTTACGTTTAGAGGGGAGTGTTACTACTGGCCCGACGCAAAACTTTCGTCAGAGGTGAGTTTACTACTGGGCCCGACGCAAGCTTACGGGCAGAGGTGAGTGTTACTATGGCCTACGGAAGCTTACGGGCAAAAGGTGAGTTGTTATACTGGTCGCGCAAGCTTACGTCAGGGGGTTTTAGTGTTACTACTGGCCTGACGCAAGGGGTTTGTCAGAGGTGATGTTATACTGGCCGACGCAAGGTTTCGTCAGAGGTGAGGTTTTCTACTTTGGGCCCGCGCAAAACTTACGTCAAGGGGATGTTTTACGGGCTGAGCAAGGTTTCCTCAGAGGTGAGTGTTTCTACCCTGACCAAGGTTTCGTCCCGAGGTGAGTGTTACTACTGGGAAATGACGCAAGCTTACGTCAGAGGTTTAGTGTTAATACTGGCCTGACGCAAGCTTACGTCAGAGGGAGTATTAATACTGGCCTGCGCAAAAGGGTTTCGTCCAGAGGTGAGTGTTACTACTGGGGTGACGCAAGCTTAGTCAGAGGTGAAAGGGTTTCTATGGCCCGCCCCAACTTACGTCAGGGTGAGTGTTATACTGGCCTGAACCCCAAGCTTTCGTCAGAGGGGAGTGTTAATAAATGGCCCCGACGGGAACTTACGTCGGAGGTGAGGTTAAAACTGGCCTGACGCAAGCTTAAATTTAGAGGTGAAGGGTTTCTACTCACCCGAAGCAAGCTTACGTAGAGGTGGTGTTTCTAAATGGCCCCAGCAAGGTTTAAATCAAGGGGGAAATGTTTACTACTGCCTGACGCAAGCCCTTTCGTCAGAGGTGAGTGTTACTACTGGCCGGGGCGCAAAAGGGTTTCTTTAGAGGTGGGGTGGTTTCTACTTTGGCCCCGACGCAAGCTTACGTCAGAGGTGAGTGTTACTACGGCCCAAAAGAAGCTTACTCAGAGGGAAATGTTACTTTCTGGCCTGACGGGAAGGGTTACGCCAAGGGGAGTGTTTTCTACTGGCCGGGCGCAAGCTTCCTCAGAGGTGGTGTTAAACGGGCCGAAAGCAAGCTTACCAGAGGTGAGTGTTATACGGGCCCGAAAGCTTACTCAGAGGTTTAGGGGTTACTACTGGCCCCGACGGAAGCTTACTCAGAGGTAAATTTTACTACTGGCCTGACGGAAGCCTTTCGTCCCGAAGTGGTGTTTCTCGGGGCCCGACGGGGAAGCTTTTCGTCAGAGGTGAGTGTTTCACTGGCCTGACCAAGCTTACCTCAGAGGGGAGTGTTAATACTGGCCTGAGCAAACTTACGTCAGAGGTGAGTGTTACAAATGGCCGGGCGCAACTTACGTCAGAGGTGAGTTTTTTCTATTTGGGTTTACGCAAATTACGTAGAGGGGACTGTTCTACTGGGGGCCCCGACGCAAAACTTCCTTTAGAGGGGGATGTTACTACTGGCCTGACGCAAACTTTCGTTTTAGAGGTGAGTGTTTTAAATGGCCTGACGAAGCTTAAAGTCAAGGTGATGTTACTACTGGCCTGGGCGCAAGCTTTTTTTAGAGGGTGAGGTTACTATGGCCTGACGGGAAACTTCCTCAGAGGGGGAGGTTTCTACTGGGTTGACGCAAAACTTACGTCAGAGGGGGATGTTTCTACTGGCCCGACGCAAGCTTACGTCAGAGGTGAGGGGTTTCCCACTGGCCGACGCCCAAAACTTACTCCCGGGTGACTTTTTACTACTGGCCTGACGGGAAGCTTAAAGTCAGAGGTGAGTGTTATACTGGCCCGAGCCCAAACTTTTCGTAGAGGTGAGTGTTATACTGGCCCCCGACGGAAGGTTTTCGTCAGAGGTGCGTGTTACTACCGGCCCGGCGCAAGCTTACGTCAGAGGTTTTAGTGTTACTAATGGGGTGACGCAAAACTTTCGTCAGAGGGGAGTGGGTTTCTACGGCCTGACGCAAGCTTTTGTCAGAGGTGAGTGTTTAAAACTGGGCCCGACGGAAAGGGTTTTTTTCAGAGGGGAATGTTTCTACTGGCCTGGGGCCCAAACTTTCGTCAGAGGTGGGGTGTTACTACTGGCCTGACGCAAGCTTACGTCGAGGTGAAATTTTTACTTTCTGGCCCAAAGCAAGTTACGTCGGGTGATGTTAATACTGGTTTTGACGCAAGCTTACGTCAGAGGTGGTGTTACTACTGGCCTGCGGAAGCTTACGTCAGAGGTGTGTGTTTACTACTGGTTTTGCCCAAGCTTTCGTCAAGGGGAGTGTTACTACTGGGGCCCGGGCCAAGGTTGGGCCGAGGGGTGTTACAAATGGCCTGACGCAAGGTTTCGTCAGAGGTTTAGTTTACTTTTGGCCTGACGCAAGCTTACGTCAGAGGGGAGTGGTTTTCTACTGGGGTGACGCAAGCTTAAAGTCAGAGGGGAGTGTTATACTGGCCTGACGCAAGGAAATCAGGGTGAGTTTACTACGGGCCCGACGCAAGGGGTTTCGCAGAGGTGGTGTTAAATATTTTGGGCCCAAAGAAGGGTTTCTTCAGAGGGGAGTGTTATACTGGGCCTGACGCAAAACTTACTCAGAAAGGGGGTGTTTCTACGGCCCGACGCAAAGGGTTTCGTCAAGGTGGTGTTACTACTGGCCTACGCAAGGTTACGTCCAGAGGTGGTGTTTTCTACTGGTATGACGCAAGGGTTTCGTCAGAGGGGAGTGTTCCAAATGGCCGACGGGGAAAGGTTTCGTCAGGGTGAGTGTTATACTGGCCTGGGGCCAACTTACGCAGAGGTGGTGTTTTCTACCGGGGCCCCGAAGGGAAGCTTAGTTTTGAGGGGAGGTTTACTACGGCCCCGACGCAAAACTTTCGTCAGAGGGGGGAGTGTTACTACTGGTCCGAAAGCAAGCTTACGTCAAAGGTGAGTGTTACTACTGGCCTGGAAAGGAAGTTACGTCAGAGGTGGGTGTTACTAAATGGTCTGACACAAGCTTAAATCAGAGGTGAGGTTTACTACTGGCCTGCCCCCAAAGGGTTTTCGTCAGAGGTGGTTTTTTACTACTGGCCTGACGCAAGGTTACGTCAAGGGGTGTTATTACTACTGGCCCGCGCAAAATTACGTCAGAGGTGAGGGTTTCACTGGGCCCGACGCAAGCTTAGTCAGAGGGGAGGGGTTTCTAATGGCCTGACGCAAAGGGTTTACCTAAAGGGGAGTGTTATACGGCCTGACGGGAAGCTTTGTAGAGGTGAGTGTTACTATGGGCCCGACGAAGCTTAAAGTCAGGGTGATGTTTTCTACTGGGCCGACGCAAGTTACTCAAGGTGAGTGTTATACTGGCCTGACGCAAAGGGGGTTTTTCGAGGTGAGTGGGTTTCTACTGGCCCGACGCAAGGGTTTGTCAGAGGTGGGTGTTTTCTTCTGGCCTGACGCAAAAACTTACGTCAGAGGGGATTTTTTACTAAATGGGTGACGCAAGCTTACGTTTAGAGGTGAGTGTTTTTACTGGCCGCGCAAGGTTACGGGCGAGGTGAGTGTTTCAAATTTGGCCCCGAAGAAGGTTAGTCCCGAGGTGAGTGTTATACTGGGCCCGACGGGAAGGGTTAAACAGGGTGAGTTTTTACTAAATGGGCCTTACGCAAGCTTACTCAGAGGTGGGGTGTTACAACTGGGGGCCCGACGCAAAGGTTTTCGTCAGAGGGGGGAGTGTTACTACTCCTGACGCAAGGTTACGTCAGGGTGAGTGTTAAATACTGGGCCCCCACGCAAGGTTACGTCAGAGGGGAGTGTTACTACTGGCCTGACGGGAAGGGTTTCGTTTAGAGGTGAGTGTTACCCACTGGCCGGGGCAAGCTTTTCGTCCGAGGTGGGGGTTTTTACACTGGCCCGGCAAGCTTCGCAGAGGTGAGTGTTTCTATGGCATGAAAGCAAGCTTAAAGTCAGAGGTGATGTTTTACTGGTCTGACGCCAAACTTTTTCGGCGAGGTGAGTGTTACTACTGGCCCGACGGAAGCTTACGTCAGAGGTGAGTTTTCCGGCCTGACGCAAGCTTACGTCCGGAAA
Source organism: Cherax quadricarinatus (assembly GCF_026875155.1). Classification (NCBI taxonomy): domain Eukaryota; kingdom Metazoa; phylum Arthropoda; class Malacostraca; order Decapoda; family Parastacidae; genus Cherax; species Cherax quadricarinatus. Next base: position 37,787,856 of record NC_069442.1, on the reverse strand, counting down.
GGGGAGTGTTTACTACTGGCCTACGCAAGGTTACGTCAGAGGGGAGTGTTTCTACTGGCCGCCCCAAGGTTTTCGTCAGAGGTTTAGTGGGTTTCCTGGTTTACGCAAAATTACGGGCAGAGGTGAGTGTTTCAAATGGGGTGACGCAAGGGTTTCGTTGGGGGTGAGTGTTACTACTGGCCCGACGCAAGGTTACGTCAGAGGTGATGTTACTTTTCTGGGGCCCACGCAAGCTTTCTCAGGAAAGGGGAGTGTTTTCTAATGGCCTGACCGCAAGGTTTCGTCAGAGGTGAGTGTTACTACCCGGCCCGACGCAAGGTTTTCGGGAGTGTGCGTAGAGCCCGGGAGTAGAGCCCGCTTTTCCAGTACCAAAAAAGTCCCACGACTCCTCCTGTTAACCTAAACGGGGGAAATATTTGCCCCTTTGAACTTAAGTTTCCAGAAAAATGTGGAAACCCTTTAAAAGTACCCCAAGTTCTCGTGTGGAACTTTAATTGTTTCACAAGTTCTCGTTTTGGAAAATTTAATTGTACACAATTTTCGTGGGAAAATTTTTATTGTACACAAGTTCTCGTGTGGAAATTTAATTGTACACAATTTTTCGTGTGGAACTTTTTTAAATTTTAAAACCCAAATTCTCTTTTTTGAAAATTTATTGACACAAGTTCTCGTGGGGGAATTTAATTTTTTAACAATTCTCGTGTGGGAAATTTAATTGTACACAAGTTTTTTCGTGTGGAACTTTCATTGTTCCAAGTTTCGTGTGGAACCCCTTTTAAATTTTCACAAAGTTTCTTTTGTGGAACTTTTTAAATTTTTCCAAGTTTCTGTGGTGGGAAATTTTTATGTACAAAGTTCCGTGTGGAATTTTTATTGTACACAAGTTTTTTCGTGTGGAACTTTAATTTTACACAAGTTTTTCGTGTGGGAACTTTAATTGACACAAGTTCTCGTGTGGAACTTTCATTGTACACAAGTTCTCGTGTGGAACTTTCATTGTACACAAGTTCTCGTGTGGAACTTTAATTGTACACAAGTTCTCGTGTGGAACTTTAATTGTACACAAGTTCTCGTGTGGAACTTTAATTGTACACAAGTTCTCGTGTGGAACTTTAATTGTACACAAGTTCTCGTGTGGAACTTTAATGTTACACAATTTTCTCGTGTGGAACTTTAATTGTACACAAGTTCTCGTGTGGAACTTTAATTGTACACAAGTTCTCGTGTGGAACTTTAATTGTACACAAGTTCTCGTGTGTAGAAACTTCAAGTTTTCTAAGTCAACAACATAATCACATTTAGACAATAGAGGAAGGATGGAACTTTTTGTTCAACTGAATATTAAAGTTCACTCAAGTAAGAATGAAGGTCTTTATAAGTGGTATATAAAGTGACTTTATATATAATTAAGGTACAACAAAATACCTTAAGTCTATAACAATATTTACTTTATATTAAAGATATATTTGATAAAGTTTGGAGATCTTCTTACAACGTTATTACCATGTTACTGCAGAATAATTCTCCATTATAACTCCACTAGACTAACTAACCTTCGTTATATTAAGTTTATCGTAGTAGTAGGAAGGCTGGAAGGAAGGATGGAAGGATGGAAGGATGGAAGGATGGAAGGATGGATGGAAGGATGGAAGGATGGAAGGAAGGATGGAAGGATGGAAGGATGGAAGGATGGAAGGATGGATGGAAGGATGGAAGGATGGAAGGAAGGATGGAAGGATGGAAGGATGGAAGGATGGAAGGATGGATGGAAGGATGGAAGGATGGAAGGAAGGATGGAAGGATGGAAGGATGGAAGGATGGAAGGATGGAAGGATGGATGGAAGGATGGAAGGATGGAAGGAAGGATGGAAGGATGGAAGGATGGAAGGATGGAAGGAAGGAAGGATGGAAGGATGGAAGGAAGGATGGAAGGATGGAAGGATGAAAGGATGGAAGGATGGAAGGAAGGAAGGATGGAAGGATGGAAGGAAGGATGGAAGGATGGAAGGATGAAAGGATGGAAGGATGGAAGGAAGGAAGGATGGAAGGATGGAAGGAAGGATGGAAGGATGGAAGGATGAAAGGATGGAAGGATGGAAGGAAGGAAGGATGGAAGGATGGAAGGATGGAAGGATGGACGGAAGGATGGAAGGATGGAAGGATGGAAGGATGGATGGATGGATGCATGGAAGGATGGATGGAAGGATGGAAGGATGGAAGGATGGATGCATGGAAGGATGGAAGGATGGATGGAAGGATGGAAGGATGGATGGAAGGATGGAAGGATGGATGGATGGATGGAAGGATGGAAGGATGGATGGATGGATGGAAGGATGGAAGGATGGAAGGATGGATGGATGGATGCATGGAAGGATGGAAGGATGGATGGAAGGATGGAAGGATGGAAGGAAGGATGGAAGGATGGAAGGAAGGATGGATGGAAGGATGGAAGGATGGAAGGATGGAAGTATGGAAGGATGGACGGAAGGATGTAAGGATGGAAGGATGGAAGGACGGATGGATGGAAGGATGGATGGATGGATGGATGGATGGAAGGATGGAAGATGGAAGGATGAAGGAAGGATGGATGGAAGGATGGAGGAAGGATGGAAGGAAGGATGGAAGGATGAAGGATGGAAGGAAGGATGGATGGAAGGATGGAAGGAAGGATGGAAGGAAGGATGGAAGGATGGAAGGATGAAAGGATTGAAGGATGGAAGGAAGGAAGGATGGAGGATGGAAGGATGGAAGGATGGAAGGAAGGATGTAAGGATGGAAGGATGAAAGGATGGAAGGATGGAAGGAAGGAAGGATGGAAGGATGGAATGGATGGAAGGAAGGATGGAAGGAGGAAGGATGTGAAAGGATGGAAGGAAGGAAGAAAGGATGGAAGGATGGAAGGATGAAAGGATGGAATGATGGAAGGAAGGAAGGATGGAAGGATGGAAGGAAGGATGGAAGGAAGGATGGAAGGATGGAAGGATGAAAGGATGGAAGGATGGAAGGAAGGAGGATGGAAGGATGGAAGTGATGAAGGAAGGATGGAAGGATGGAAGGATGGAGGAAGGATGGATGGAAGGATGGAAGGAGGATGGAAGGAAGGATGGAAGGAAGGATTGAAGGATGGAGGATTGAAAGGATGGAAGGATGGAAGATGGATAGGATGGAAGGATGGAAGGATGAAGGATGGAATGATGGAAGGAAGGATGGAAGGATGGAAGATGAAATGATGGAAGGATGGAAGGAGAAGGATGGAAGGATGGAAGGACGGAAGGATAGGATGGAAGGATGGAAGGATGGAGGAAGGAAGGAAGGAAAGGTGGAAGGATGTAAGGATGAAAGGATGGAGGATGGATAGGAAGGGAAGGAAGGAAGGATGGAAGGATGGAAGGATGGATGATTGAAGGAAGGAAGGAGGAAGGGGGAGGGAAAGGGAAAGGGAAAGGGAAGGGAAAGGAAAAGAATGTAAAAGGGAAGGGAAAGGAAAAGAAGGGAAAGGGAGGGTGGAAGGATGGAGGAGGGAAAGGGAAAGGGAAAGGGAAGGAAGGAGGAAGGAAGGAAGGAAGGAAGGGGGGAAAGGAAAGGGAAAGGAAGGAAGGATAAAAGGGAAATGATGGAAGGAGGGAAAGGATGGAAAAAGGAAGGAAGGGGAAGGGAAAGGATGGAAGGAAGGATGGAAGGAAAGGGAAAGGGAAAGGGAAAGGAAGGATGGAAGGAAGGGGGGAAAAAAAGGAGGGGGAAGGAGGGAGGAAGGAAGGTGGGAAAAAAAGAAGGGGGAAAGGATGGAAGGAAGGTGGAAGGAAGGATGGGAAAAAAGAAGGAAGGAAAGGGAAAGGGGATGGAAGGCAGGAGGAAGGATGGTGGAAGGATGGATGGAAGGAAGGAAAAAAAAGAAGGAATGAATAAAGGGAAAGGGAAAAGGAAAGGGAAGGGAAAGGAGGGAAAGGATGGAGGGAAGGGGGGTGGAAGGATGGAAAGAAAGAAGGAATGAATAAAGGGGGAAAGGAAGGAGGGAAGGAAAGGAAAGGAGTATGGAAAGAAAAAAGGGAATGATGAAGGAAGGAAGGAAGGTGGAAGGAAGAGGGAAGGATGGATGGAAGGATGGAAAGAAAGAAGGAATGAATAAAGGAAGGAAGGAGGGAAAGGGAAAAGGAAGGTGGAAAAAAAGGTTGGAAAGGGGTGGATGGAAGGGGGAAAAGAAAGAAAAATGAATAAAGGAAAGGAAGGAGGGAAGGAATAAATAAAGGGAAAGGAAGGAAGGATGGAAGGAAGGATGGAAGGATGGGGAAGGATGGAAAAAAAAGAAGGAATGATAAAGGAAGGAGGAAGGAGGGAGGAAGGGAAAGGGAAGGAAAGGGAAAGGGGGAAAAGAAAAAAGGAATGAATGAAGGGAAGGAAAGGAAGGATGGAAGGAAGGAAGGAAGGTTGGAAAAAAGAAGGAATGAATGAAGGAATAAAGGGAAAGGGAAAGGGAAAGGAAGAAAGGATGGAGGGGAAAAAGAAAAAAGGAATAAAATGAAGAAAGGAAGAAAAATGGAAGGAAGGAAGGGAAAGGATGGAAAGAAAGAAAGGGTGAATAAAGGGAAAGGAAAGGGAAAGGGGGGAAGGAAGGAAAGAAGGAAGGAGGGGAAAGAAGTAAGGAATGAATGAAGGAAGGAAGGAAGGATGGAAGGAAGGAAGGAAGGATGGAAAGAAAGAAGGAATGAATGAAGGAAGGAAGGAAGGAAGGAAGGAAGAAAGGATGGATGGAAAGAAAGAAGGAATGAATGAAGGAAGGAAGGAAGGATGGAAGGAAGGAAAGAAGGAAGGATGGAAAGAAAGAAGGAATGAATGAAGGAAGGAAGGAAGGATGGAAGGAAGGAAGGAAGGAAGGAAGGAAGGAGGGATGGATGGAAGGATGGAAAGAAGGGAGGAATGAAGGAAGGAAGGAAGGAAGGATGGATGGAAAGAAGGAAGGAAGGAAGAAAGGTTGGAGGGAAAGAAAGGAAGGAAGGAAAGGGAAATGGAAGGAAGGATGGAAGAAGGAAGGAAGGAAGGAAGGAAGGAAGGATGGAAAGAAGGAAGGAAGGAAGGAAGGAAGGAAGGATGGAAAGAAGGAAGGAAGGAAGGAAGGAAAGGGAAGGATGGAAAGAAGGAAAGGAAGGAAAGGAAGGATGGAAAGGAAAGAAAGAAGGAAGGAAGGATGGAAGGAAGGAAGGAAAAGAAGGAAGGAAGGAAGGAAGGATGGAAGGAAGGAAGGAAGGAAGGAAGGAAGGAAGGAAGGAAGGAAATAAGGATGGAAAAAAAAGAAGGAATGAAGGAGGAAGGATGTAAAAAAGAAGGAAGGATGGAAGGAAAGAAAGAAGGAAGGAAGGATGGGAAAAAAAGAAGGAAGGAAGGAAAGGAAGGAAAGAAAGAAGGAAGGAAAAAAAGGAGGAAGGAAGATATAAAGGACTGTTAAGTAGAGACACTGAGAGACAGTAGAGAAGGAGGGAGACAGGAGAGAGACAGAAGTGACAGGGGTAGACAGGAGAGGAGAGAGGACGGCGGGTGACAGGAGAGAGACATAGGAAGACAGGAGGAGAGAGAGGGGAAAGACAGGAGGGTTGACAGGAGAGAGAGAAGAGGAAGATAGGAGGAGAGACAGGAGAAAGACATGAGGAAGGAAAAAAAAAACAGGAGAGACAGGAGAAAGACAGGAGGAAGACAGGACGAGAAAACAGGAGAGAGACAGGAGGAGTGACAGGAAGAGAATGAGAGAAGGACAATAGGAAGACAGGAGGAGAGACAGGAGAGAGACAGAAGAGAGGGACAGGAGGAGAGACAGGAGAGAGACAGAAGGAAGACAGGAGAAGAGACAAGAGAGAGACAGGAGGAAGACAGGAAGAGAGACAGGAGAGAAATAGGAGAGGGACAAAAGGGTGACAGGAGGAGAGATAGGGGAGAGACACGAGAGAGACAGGAGAGAGACAGGATGGAGACAGAGAGGAAAGACAAGAGAGTAAACAGGGGAAGACAAGAGAGAGAGACAGGAGGGTGACAGGAGAGAGACAGACGAGAGGCAGCAGGAGAGACAGGAGGATGACAGGAAAGAGACAGGAGGAAGACAGGAAGAAAGACAGGGAGAGAGGAACAGGAGAAGAGGCAGGAGGAGGACAGGAGGGTGACAGAGAGAGAGCAGGAGGGTGACAGGAGAGAGACAGGAGGTTGACAGGAGAGAGACAAAGAGGAAGACAGGAGGAGAGACAGGGAGAGACAGAAGGGTGATAGGAGACATGAGAGAGACAATAGGAAGACAGAGGAGACAGGAGAGACAGGAGAGAGACAGGAGAGAGACAGGAGAGAGACAGGGAGAGACAGGAGAGAGACAGGAGAGAGACAGGAGAGAGGTAGGAGGAGAGACAGATGAGAAAGAAGAGAGGAGGGTGACAGGAGAGAGACAGGAATGAAGGGACAAAAGGGAGAACAGGAGAGAGGCAGGAGAGATGTGGCAGGAAAGAGACAAAGAGGAAGGACAGGAGGAGAGACAGGAGAGATGACAGGAGAGAGACAGGGAGGAACGGAGAGAGGCAGGAGGGTGACATGAGAGAGACAGGAGGGTTGACAGGAGAGAGACACAGAGGAAGACAGGAGGAGGAGTAGACAGGGGAGAGACAGGCAGGGTGATAGGAGAACATGAGAGAGACAATAGGATGACAGAGAGGAGAGACAGGAGAGAGACAGGAGACAGAGAGACAGGGAGAGAGACAGGAGGAGACAGGAGAGACAGGAGAGAGACAGGAGAGAGACAGGAGAGAGACAGGAGAGAGGACATGGAGAGAGACAGGAGGAGAGAGGTAGAGAGGAGAGACAGATGAGAAAGAGACAGAGGACAGTGGACAGGAGAGAGAACAGAATGAAGACAAAAGGAGAGACAGGAGAGACACAGAACGAAGACAGGGGAGAAGGGAGAGACAGGAGAGAGGAAGGAGGACAGGAGGATGACAGGAGGAGAGATAGGGAAGAGACACGAGACAGACAGGATGAGAGACAGGAGGAGGACAGGAGGAGAGACAAGGGAGAGAAAAGGAGAGACAGGAGAGGGCAGGAGGAGAGAGCAGGAGAGACAGGAGGGTACAGGAGAGAGCAGCAGAGAGAGACAGGAGTGAGGACAGGAGGATGACAGGAGAGAGGACGAGGAGGAAAACAGGAGGAGGAAAGAAGAAGAGAGACAGGAGTGAGACAGGAGGTGACAGGAGAGAGACAGGAGGGTGACAGGAGAGGAGAAGAGGAAGCATGAGAGACAGGAGAGAGACAGGAGAATGACAGGTGGAGAGACAGGGGATAGGAAGGAGAGAGGCAGGGAGGAGAGACAGGAGAGAGACAGAAGGGTAAGGAGAGAGACAGGAAGAAGACATGAAGAGAGACAAGAGAGAGAGGAGGAGGAAGACAGAAGGAGAGATAGGAGAGAGACAGGAGGGTGACAGGAGGAGAGACAGGAGAGAGACAGGAGGAAGAGAGAAGGAGAGAGAGGAGAGAGACAGGAGAGAGACAGGAGGGGTGACAGAGAGACATGAGAGAGACAGGAGGAGACAGGAGGAGAGACAGGAGAGAGACAGAAGGGTGACAGGAGAGGACAGGAGAGAGACAGGAGAGGAGACAGGAGGAGAGACAGGGAGAGGACAGGAGAGAGACAGGAGGGTGACAGAGAGGGTGACAGGAGAGAGACAGGAGAGAGACAAGGAGAAGAGAACAGAGAGGAGAGACAGGAGAGAGACAGGAGGGTGACAGGAGAGAGGACAGGAAGGTGACGGAGAGCAGGAGGGACAGGAGGAAGAGAAGGAGAGAGAGACAGGAGGAAGACAAGAGGAGAGATAGGGAGAGACAGGAGGAGAGACAGGAGAGAGAGAGACAGGAGGGTGACAGGAGGAGAGAAAACAGGAGGGTGGCGGGAGAGAGGTAGGAGGAGAGAAGAGAAACAGGAGGAGAGACAGGAGAGAGACAGGAGGAAGACAGGAGAGGAGACAGGAGACAGACAGGGGAGAGAGGAAACAGGAGGGTAGACAGGAGAGTGACAGGAGGAGTGACAGGAGAGAGACAGGAGAAAGACAGGAGGAGGACAGGAGAGAGACAGGAGAGAGACAGGTGGGTGACAGGAGGAGAGACTAGGAGGAGAGATAGGAGAGAGATAGGAGAGAGACAGGAGGAGAGACAGGGGGAGAGGACAGGAGAGAGACAGGAGGGTGACAGGAGAGAGACAGGAGGAAAGGAGCAGGAGAGAGACAGGAGGGTGAAAGGAGAGTGACAGGAGAGGACAGGAGAAAGACAGGAGAGAGACAGTAGGAAGATAGGAGAGAGACAGGAGAGAGACAGGGGAGGGGAGGGGGGGGGAGGGAGGGACAGGGGGAGAGACAGGAGGAGACAGGAGGGTGACAGGAGGAGAGACAGGAGGAAGATAAGGAAGAGAGACAGGAGAGAGACAGGAGGAGAGACAGGAGAGAGACAGGAGAGAGACAGGAGGAGAGAAGGAGGAAGACAGGAGAGAGACAGTGAGGAGAGGACAGGAGGTAAGATAGAGACAGGGAGAGACAGGAGAGAGACAGGAGGAGAGACAGGAGGAAGACAGGAGAGAGACAGGAGGAGAGACAGGAGGAAGATAGGAGAGAGACAGGAGAGAGACAGGAGGAGAGACAGAGGGAGAGAGAGACAGGAGAGAGACAGGAGGGTGACAGGAGGAGAGACAGGAGGAAGACAGGAGAGAGACAGGAGGAGAGACAGGAGGAAGATAGGAGAGAGACAGGAGAGAGACAGGAGGAGAGACAGGGGAGAGACAGGAGAGAGACAGGAGGGTGACAGGAGGAGAGACAGGGAGCAGAGACAGCAGGAGAGAGACAGGAGGGTGACAGGAGGAGAGACAGGGGAGAGGAGGACAGGAGAGAGACAGGAGAGAGACAGGAGGGTGGACAGGAGGAGAAGACAGGAGGGAAAGGGGACAGGAGAGAGAGACAGAGAGAGAGACAGGAGAGAGACAGGAGGGATGACAGGAGGAGAGACAGGAGGAAGATAGGAGAGAGACAGGAGAGAGACAGGAGGAGAGACAGGAGGAGAGACAGGAGGAAGACAGGAGGAAGACAGGAGGAAGACAGGAGAGAGACAGGAGAGAGACAGGAGAGACAGCAAGGTAGTACAACATTGTTACAGAGACCGGCTTCTCAGGTTACTTCACCTCTCCCACCACCTACATCTAAATTATTTTTCTCCTTTTCCGTCTTCCCTCCCTCCCTCCATCCTTCCCTCCTTCCCTCCTTCCCTCCCTCCATCCCTCCCTCCTCCCTCCCTCCCTCCCCGTTCCATCTGTGACGGTGGTGGGCAGGGCGTAAGCGATACCCAGGTCCAGGACCTGCCCGAACACCTCCAACCATATTTACTGATGAACTTAGAGCTGAGTTTCCTCTGATTCGTTACTTGGGTCTGTCTTGCCCTTCTGTGCCCGGGCATCAAAGCTACCCTTGCTCTTCTTAGCATGGGAAATCAAGGTGAGAATCAGGCTGCCGGCCTGTCCTGGGGAGGGGGGGGGGGGGGTTTTTCCCGTTTGGGGG
>NC_069442.1:37722508-37777799 GCF_026875155.1 Cherax quadricarinatus | reverse complement strand
ATTTCCCATCCTTTCACCCTTCCACCCTTTCCCATCCTTATCCCCCTTCCTTCCCCCTTCCACCCTTCCCTTCCCTTCCCATTTTCCTCCTTTAAACTTCCCTTCCATCCTTTCTCCTTCCTTCCACCCTTTTTCATCATCTTCCATCCTTCCATCCTTCCTTCCATCCTTCCATCCTTCCATCCTTCCTTCCTTCCATCCTTCCATCCTTTCATCCTCCCATCCTTACATCCTTCCTTCCATGCATTCCATCCTTCCATCCTTCCATCCTTCCTTCCTTCCATCCTTCAATCCTTTCATCCTTCCATCCTTCCATCCTTCCTTCCATCCTTCCTTCCATCCTTCCATCCATCCTTCCTTCCATCCTTCCATCCTTCCATCCTTCTATCCATCCTTCCTTCCATCCTTCCATCCATCCTTCCTTCCATCCTTCCATCCTTCCATCCTTCCATCCTTCCTTCCATCCTTCCATCCTTCCTTCCTTCCATCCTTCCATCCTTCCATCCATCCTTCCATCCTTCCATCCTTCCATCCATCCTTCCTACTACTACGATAAACTTAATATAACGAAGGTTAGTTAGTCGAGTGGAGTTATAATGGAGAATTATTCTCCAGTAACATGGTAATAACGTTGTAAGGAGATCACCAAACTTTATGAAATATATCTTTAATATAAAGTAAATATTGTTATAGACTTAAGGTATTTTGTTGTACCTTAATTATATATAAAGTGACTTTATATACCACTTATAAAGACCTTCATTCTTACTTGAGTGAACTTTAATATTCAGTTGAACAAAAAGTTCCATCCTTCCTCTATTTTCTAAATGTGATTATGTTGTTGACTTAGAAAACTTGAAGTTTCTACACACGAGAACTTGTGTACAATGAAAGTTCCACACGAGAACTTGTGTACAATGAAAGTTCCACACGAGAACTTGTGTACAATTAAAGTTCCACACGAGAACTTGTGTACAATGAAAGTTCCACACGAGAACTTGTGTACAATTAAAGTTCCACACGAGAACTTGTGTACAATGGAAGTTCCACACGAGAACTTGTGTACAATGGAAGTTCCACACGAGAACTTGTGTACAATTAAAGTTCCACACGAGAACTTGTGTACAATGAAAGTTCCACACGAGAACTTGTGTACAATTAAAGTTCCACACGAGAACTTGTGTACAATGAAAGTTCCACACGAGAACTTGTGTACAATGGAAGTTCCACACGAGAACTTGTGTACAATTAAAGTTCCACACGAGAACTTGTGTACAATGAAAGTTCCACACGAGAACTTGTGTACAATGAAAGTTCCACACGAGAACTTGTGTACAATTAAAGTTCCACAGTTTCTGGTAACTTAAGTTCTAGAGCAAATACTTCACCGTTTAGGTTAACAGGAGTGAGTCGTGGAGACTTTCTCTGTACTGAGAGAGCTGCTCTACTGCCTGGCTCTACGCACCTCTGACGTAACCTTGCGTCAGGCCAGTAGTAACACTCACCTCTGACGTAACCTTGCGTCAGGCCAGTAGTAACACTCACCTCTGACGTAACCTTGCGTCAGGCCAGTAGTAACACTCACCTCTGACGTAACCTTGCGTCAGGCCAGTAGTAACACTCACCTCTGACGTAACCTTGCGTCAGGCCAGTAGTAACACTCACCTCTGACGTAACCTTGGGTCAGACCAGTAGTAACACTCACCTCTGACGTAAGCTTGCGTCAGGCCAGTAGTAACACTCACCTCTGACGTAAGCTTGGGTCAGACCAGTAGTAACACTCACCTCTGACGTAAGCTTGCGTCAGACCAGTAGTAACACTCACCTCTGACGTAAGCTTGGGTCAGACCAGTAGTAACACTCACCTCTGACGTAAGCTTGCGTCAGGCCAGTAGTAACACTCACCTCTGACGTAAGCTTGGGTCAGACCAGTAGTAACACGCACCTCTGACGTAACCTTGCGTCAGGCCAGTAGTAACACTCACCTCTGACGTAAGCTTGCGTCAGACCAGTAGTAACACTCACCTCTGACGTAAGCTTGGGTCAGACCAGTAGTAACACTCACCTCTGACGTAAGCTTGCGTCAGGCCAGTAGTAACACTCACCTCTGACGTAAGCTTGCGTCAGACCAGTAGTAACACTCACCTCTGACGTAAGCTTGCGTCAGGCCAGTAGTAACACTCACCTCTGACGTAAGCTTGCGTCAGACCAGTAGTAACACTCACCTCTGACGTAAGCTTGCGTCAGACCAGTAGTAACACTCACCTCTGACGTAAGCTTGCGTCAGACCAGTAGTTACACTCACCTCTGACGCAAGCTTGCTTCAGACCAGTAGTAACACTCACCTCTGACGTAAGCTTGCGTCAGGCCAGTAGTAACACTCACCTCTGACGTAAGCTTGCGTCAGGCCAGTAGTAACACTCACCTCTGACGTAAGCTGGGTCAGGCCAGTAGTAACACTCACCTCTGACGTAAGCTTGGGTCAGGCCAGTAGTAACACTCACCTCTGACGTAAGCTTGCGTCAGACCAGTAGTAACACTCACCTCTGACGTAAGCTTGCGTCAGGCCAGTAGTAACACTCACCTCTGACGTAAGCTTGCGTCAGGCCAGTAGTAACACTCACCTCTGACGTAAGCTTGCGTCAGGCCAGTAGTAACACTCACCTCTGACATAAGCTTGCGTCAGGCCAGTAGTAACACTCACCTCTGACGTAAGCTTGCGTCAGACCAGTAGTAACACTCACCTCTGACGTAAGCTTGCGTCAGACCAGTAGTAACACTCACCTCTGACGTACGCTTGCGTCAGGCCAGTAGTAACACTCACCTCTGACGTAAGCTTGCGTCAGACCAGTAGTAACACTCACCTCTGACGTAAGCTTGCGTCAGGCCAGTAGTAACACTCACCTCTGACGTAAGCTTGCGTCAGACCAGTAGTAACACTCACCTCTGACGTAAGCTTGCGTCAGGCCAGTAGTAACACTCACCTCTGACGTAAGCTTGCGTCAGACCAGTAGTAACACTCACCTCTGACGTAAGCTTGCGTCAGACCAGTAGTAACACTCACCTCTGACGTAAGCTTGCGTCAGACCAGTAGTAACATGTTGCTCTGGGTTGTGCAATTGTTGGGAGTCCAAGTGGTGTGCAATCCTGCTTCTTAGAACTCTTTCAAAGATTTTTATGATGTGGGACGTTAAAGCTTTTGGTCTATAGTTCTTAGCTACTGCTTTGCTGCCACCTTTATGGAGCGGGGCTATATCCGTAGTAAGGCCTCACCTAGATTATGCAGCTCAATTTTGGTCTCCATATTACAGAATGGACATAAATTCGTTAGAAAACATTCAGCGTAGGATGACTAAATTAATACATAGCATTAGAAATCTTCCTTATGAAGAAAGATTGAAGACTCTTAAGTTACATTCACTTGTTAGACGAAGAATGAGGGGAGACCTGATCGAAGTGTATAAGTGGAAGATAGGTATTAATAAAGGGGATATTAACAAGGTCTTGAGGATATCTCTCCAAGAGAGAACCCGCAGTAAAGGATTTAAATTAGATAAGTTTAGATTTAGAAAGGACATAGGAAAGTATTGGTTTGGAAATAGGGTAGTTGATGAGTGGAACAGTCTACCTAGTTGGGTTATTGAGGCTGGGACTTTGGGTAGTTTCAAATTTAGGTTGGATAAATACATGAGTGGGAGGGGTTGGATTTGAGTGGGACTTGCACATCGGAGCTTGTTTCTTGGGTGGCATTGAAAGTTGGGTTGGTCAAATGTTTGTTAGTGGGATGAATTGTAAAGGACCTGCCTAGTATGGGCCAACAGGCCTGCTGCAGTGTTCCTCCTTTCTTATGTTCTTATGTTTAGTGACTGGAATCTCACAGTTCTTAATGAGTACAGAGTTCCACGAGTCTGGGCCTGGGGTTGAGTGCATGAGCACGTTGTCACTAATCGCTTTTAGCTCCTCTTGTCTCTCCTGGATCCTGTATGAGTCCTTTAACTAAAGTTCAATATTTTCCACTTCCCTGGTTAGTGCTTCCTTCCGTGTTTCAGATAATCCGGCATTCTTGAGGAACTCAGTGATTCTTCACCTTCACTTGTAGAGGGAGCGTCTCTCTCTCTCCAGTTTATTTCTTCTCTTCTTTTTCCTTAGGGAATATGCCTTCAACATACTTCAGCTATCAGAACGTTGATCTTTTCAAGGCACTGGTTAGGGTCCATATAATTTAAGATATCTTCACAACATGTTTCATTTAGGGCATAGTTTACCTGGTCCCAGATGATGTTCTTGTTGTTGAAAATGAATTTGGTAAAGGTACCCTCAAAGCTGTATGCATTTTACTGATCAGGACTCCTGTGCGTGTAAGTCTGGACTTCAATTAGACTGTGGTCAGAATTAGTTGTTTTTGATATTATGTTTCTTACCAGGTCCTCATTATTTATGAAAATAAGGTCCAGTGTGTTCTCCAGTCTTGTTGGCTCCACTATCTGCTGACTTAGGGTGTGTTTATTGCAGAAATTCAGCAGCTCCTGTGTGTGTGACTTTTCATCTGAGCTACCTCCAGGGATTATTTCTGCTACAACAATATTTGCTATATTCTTCCATTTTGTGTGTCTTAGATTGAAGTCAGCAAGCAGCAAGATGTTTGGGGATGTGGCTGGAAGGTTTCCCTGACAGGAGTCAATTTTCGATAGCTGTTCCTTGAGCTGTTGGGAGGTTGCATCTGGTGGCTTATATACAACCATAATTACTAAGTTTTGGTTCTCGATTTTTATTGTTGGAACTTCAACTACATCATTTGTGGTGTTCAGCAACTCCGTGTAAATGAGCGACTCTTTGACATACAGGCCAACCCCCCCTTGTTGCCTCTTCTTTCTGTCGCATCTGACAAGTTTGTACTCAAGTCGTACCCAGGTTGTACCCAGGTCGAATTCACCAATTTAAATAATAATAATAATAATAATAATAATAATAATAATAATAATAATAATAATAATAATAATAATAATAATAATAATAATAATAATCTTTATTTCTACAAGTACATGACACAACTTTTACAGGCATTGTTGACATCAGTAACGTACTATATATAATAGCCCTTATTATGCAAAAATTTTTGTCAAGTTGGGTTAATTTTGTCACCAGGATGCGACCCCCACTAGTTGACTAACACCCAGGTACCTACTTACTGGTAGGTGAACAGGGACAGCAGTTATCTTAACGTTTCCACCCGTACCTGGGATGGAACCGCAGACACCCAGTGTAACTTGAGTGCACCACCAACCAAGCTACGATACACATATCAATTCACATCAGAGCATAAGCTATATTTAATACCGAAAACGAAGAATAGCATCTTGCGGTGGAGTGAAGGACGGTGCGGAGCACGTAGGCCTGTCATAACCTTCGCCACGGCCTTAAAATTCACACAGCCGCAGTTAAACACCGCCTTCAGCGGTGAGTTTACCCGCAGGGGCTTGGTCGGTGCGGTGGTCGGCTCGCCCCGTCCATAAAGAGACCGACCTAGACGGCGGCAGAGTTGGACTTCTGGTCAGAAGCTGTGGTCGTCCCGCTGCTGTTATTAGCATAAATGACTGGAAATCAGCCTAAAAATGTAGTGTGGGATCATTTATTAAGGTTCCTCTGGGGATGTTACAGGTTCAGCTGCCACTGGTATTTATAACCCGATGTTCTTCTGTTACAAAGCTCAACCTTCAAGACCACCACTGGATTTTTTTTTACTGTTATTACTGTTTTCCAGAGCTTAAGTTTACCCAGCGCCCTGGAACAACAGCTACATATATAAATATATATAAATAGCGAGAAAGATACCACATAATCTACAACGGGAATGGAGGAACACTGCAGCAGGCTTACTGACCCGTACAAGGCAAGACCTTTATTAAAACCACACATGTATTCGCCACTCTCCCCCAAATGAAAAGCATAAAATTTTGGGGGAAACACTGGAGATAATTAAAAAAAGTATAAGGAGACCAAAGACTCTTTAACACCCTCTTTTTAGGGATGGGGGAAAATTACCAACAAAACCGGCTGCTTTAAGAGAAAAATTTGCTAGGTTCCTCAATTCAGTCCCCATTTGCTGTTTTAAAGTGCTTGCGGTGGGGCCCGGTCAGGCCCGGGACCTGGGAGGTTTTAGTATGGGGGCACCCCGCGGGGAAACCGCCCCCAAAATTTTACTTCCCTCCAAGTACATTACAAGTTAACAACCAAGCTGACATCAATGACTTTTTTTACTACATAAAAAACCCTCTTTTTTATTTGAGCTTTTCCCCAGATTAGGCCCTTTTTTGTCCCAGGAGCGACACACACCAGTCCCCCAACCCCCCCGGATGCCCCCCAAACACCAGCCTTTAACCCCCAGGAGAAACCCCACACCTTCCACAAAACCCCCCAGGTTTGTAAAACCCACCCCAAAGTCCACTAAAAACCCAGGAGGAACCCCCACCAGTTCCCCAAACACCCAGGTTTGACCCAAAAACCAGCCCCAACCAAAAAACCCAGGATGTGACCCCCCAGTCCCACTAACACCCAGGATGGGGACCCACATCAGTCCACAAACACCCAGGATGTGACCAATCAGCCACTAAAAACCCGGGAAAGAAAACCCACACCAGTCCACTAACTCCCCAGGATGAACCCCCCCACAAGTCCATAAAAACCCGGGAAAGCAACCCACCCAGCCCAAACTAACCCCGGGATCCCAAACCCCCCCAAACCCCCCAGGGGTCCGCTAACACCCAAAAACCCAAACCCCCACCAGCCCACAAACACCCGGGATGCAACCACACCCAGTCACAAACCACCCAGGGATAAACCCACACCATCTACAAACACCCAGGTTGAAACCCACCCCGTCTACAAAAACACCCAGGTTTGCAACCCACCCATCTACTAACACCAGGTGCAACCCACCCATTTTCCAAAACACCCAGGAGGGCAACCCAACCGCCCCAACTAACACCCGGAAAGCAACCCACACCAGTTTACAAAACACCCCAGGATGCAAACACACCAGTCAAACTAACCCCCCCAAAGGATGCAACTCACAACCAAAGTCTACAAAACCCAGGGGGAAACCCCCACCCCCCATTCTACTAACACCGGGGATAGAAACCCACACCAGTCCACTAACACCCAGGGGGCAACCCAACCATCCACTAACACCCGGATGAAAACCCCACACCGTCCACAAACCACCCAGGAAAGGAAACCCACCCCCAGTCCACTAACACCCAGGGGAAAACCCACACCAGTCCACAAACCACCCAGGATGCAACCCACCCAGCCCCACTAACCCCAGGATGAAACCCCAACCAGCCCAAACTAACACCCAGGATTGGCCCCCAACCCCCAGCCCCAACTAACCCCCCGGGGGAAACCCCACACCAGTCCACTAACCCCCAAGGATGAAACCCCACCCCCACCCCAAAACCCCAAAGGAGGGGGCCCCCCACACCCATCCAAAACCCACCCCAGGATGGGCCCCAAAACCCCATCCACTAACCCCCAGGAATTTTGACCACAAAAAGCCCAAACAAACAACCCAGGATGTGACCCACTCCCCAGCCCACTAAACCCCCAGGAGGGAAACCCCACCAGTCCACAAAAACCCAAAAAAATTGCGACCCACACCACCCAAACTAACCCCCAAAGGAAAGGGGTGCCCACCCCCATCCACTATCCCCCAGATGCAACCCCCAAAATCCACTAACACCCAGGTTTGGAAAAACCCACCCCAAAGCCCCCAAAACCCCCAGGATCAACCCACACCAGTAAAATTTAACCCCCCAAGGGGTTTCCAAAACCCCCCCAAACCACCCCCACTAACCCCCCGGGGATGCAACCCCCAAAAACCCAAAAAAAAACTACAAACACCCAGGATGAACCCAAACACCACTCCACTAAAAACCCGGGTCCCGATTTTTATTTGAGGGGTGTGTAAAGAAACAGGTTCCCTTTTAATTTTTTTCCCTTTTCCTTGGAGTTACCTGGAGGGTATTCCGGGGTTTCAAACGCCCCCCCCCTGGGGGGGGGGTCCACGACCGGCCCCCCGGGTGGGATGGGGCCTGGCCCCAACCAGGCGGGTTATTTTAGGGCCGCACCGCACCAAAACGTACAAAACCACCCCTCGGCTGTTTCCGGCACCGTTTTTGGGTATCTGCCAGCTCCCTCTTAAAGAAAACCCCGGGGGGTCTTCCGTAATCCCCCTTATTGCTGGTGGGGCTTTTTAAAAGCAGTTTTGGGGCCCCCGGGACACTTTTTTGTGTTTTCTTAGGGTAAAAGGGGACACCCTATTTTTCCATTTGGGGGTTTTGTTGCATCGCCTGCCAAGTTTTTTTGTTTTTGTATGGAGTTTTTGTTGGGTGCAAAATTAGGGACCAACCCCCCAAAATTTTCCCATTTTTAGATTATGATATATCTCTCTCCCCGGCGCTCCAGTAAAATTTACAAGTCAAGTGTTTCCGGGCGCCCCCAGTAGTTAAGGTGTTTGAGGGAAACCCCGGGTTTGGGAATCAAACCCAGACTCTCACCGTGGAAGCGAGAGCTTGGGGCCACCGGGGCGAGGGCCCGTTTGTACTTTTTTTACACATTGTATTTTGTACATTTTTATTTGTTGCATAAACATAAACTATAGTAAAAATGTACTTTCTCCTGTATAAATGTCGTGACCTTTAAAAATATCCACTTCAATATTAAATTTTTTTTAAAAAAAAATTATAAATTATATATATAAAATATTTTAAAAAATAATTATATATATATATATTGTGTGTGTTTTGTGTTGTGTAGGGTTGGATATTTATATATTTTTATAAAAAGGGGTCCCCAGTTTAGTTATAGGGTGGTACCCCCCTTTTAAAATTGTGTTGTGTTTGTGTGTGTACCACCAAATTCCCCAAAATTTTGTATCCCCAAAATTTGGGGGTTGCGGGGGGGTCGAAAATTTTCAGCCCCGGGGCCCCCCCTTTTAACTGATCGCTATTTGGGTCCTCATCTCTTTTGTTCCCTTTAGCTTTGTCAAAATCTCTTTTTAAAAAACTAGTATGGTTCCTCCCTCCACTTTTTCACTTGCTAGGCTTTTTCCCCCTTTTCTGACAACTCAATACTGAAGAATATTTCCCCTAACGCCCCCTTTTTGGGGACTCGTCTGAGTTTCAGTTTCCCCGTTGTGCCCCCTTGTTTCTGTGCCCCCTCTCTGGAACATCCTATCCGGTCCCCCCTTTGTCTTTTCCCCCGCAGTATTTTTGAAAGGTCTTTATCATGTATCCTCTGCCCCTTTTGTCCCCCATTTGTGGGTCAGCCCCAAATTTCCCTAAACCTTTTCCCTCTTACGCATTCCCTTGAGCCGGGGACTAGCCTTGTTGCAATCCTTTGTATTTTCTCTAACTTTTTGACGGGCTTGCCCGGGTTTGTGGGTTCCGGGACTGGTGCTGCTTACCCCCGTTTGGGTTTAACTTACACATGAAACAGGTCTTAAACGTTTTCTTTTTAAAGGTTTATCGAACCTATTCTGGGTTTTTCCGGGGCGCCCGTATGCTCCCAAGCAGTTTTTTTGGTTGTTGTTGCCCCCGGGTGATGTGCTCGGTTTATGGTCCCCCAAGGTCTTTCTCCCGAGTGGGCCCGTAGTTTTTGTCCACCTAGCCAAAATCTGTCTGCGTTTCTTTGCCCCCCCCATTTTTTATGATTTTGCTTTTGGCTGGTTTGAATTCGAGAACCATTTTTTGGACCAAATGTCCAGTCCCCCAGGTCCTTTTTTCCCAAGCCCTTCCTTTCACCCTTTTTCCCAAATTTTTTTTTCTTCTCATCAACTTAAACATCATTGCGAACGGGGACACTTCAGGGGCTATTCCTTCCAATGTCGTTCAAAATTTAAACAAAAATTTTAAGAAATTTTGGTCCAAAGAAACTGCCCCCTGGGGGACCCCGCTTTTCAAAAGGAGACCACTGTGATCCCCTTTCCCAGTTAAATGACCCCGTTGCTGCCTCCCTGTCAGGTATTCCCTGATCCATTGCAGGGGCCCCCCCTGTTAAGGCCTGATCCCCCACTTCTGCAAAAATCTCTTGGGGGAACTGTGTCAAAGGCCCTTCCTGCTGTTTTAGGAAAACGCAATCTACCCAACCCTCTCTCTCTTTGTCTTAATTCTGTTGAAATTCCCTGTGGGGTTACTCACCTAATTTTTACTAAACCTAATTGGGGTTTGCGGGGGGTCGAGATCAGCCCCCTGGCCCCGCCCTTCACTGATTTTTTCTAGGTCCTCCCCCTCCCCCTTCCGTTCCGAGTTTGTCATACCTCTTTTTAAAACTATTTTTGGGTTTTCCCCTGCCCCCAACTTCACTTGCTGGGCTTTTCCCACTTCCTGACGATTTCTATGATGAAGAAATATTTCCTTTAACGTCCCTGGGGGGCCCTCCCCGAGTCTTCATTTCCCGGGTTGTAAACCCTTGTCCCTGTTTTCCCCTCTTGTTTGTGTGGGTGGGGTTTTGTGTGTGTGGTCTCGTGCCAAAATAGGAAAAATTTGGGTCAATTAAAAAAAAAAGTCCTTTTAAAATTTAGTCCCCCAAAAAAAATTTTTTTCGCTTTCCCTTTTTAAAAGATATATTTTTTTCATTTATTTTAAATTTTAAAAATTTTAATTATTTTGTCCCAAAAGAAATTTTAAAAGAAAACGTCCCTTTGCCCTTTTTTATAAAAAGCCAATTTTTTTTTGGGCCTAATTAAAACAAATACATTTTAGATAATTTTACTTTTAATTTATTAAAAAAACACAAAAAAATATTTTTTTTTTCGTTAGGTTCAAAATTTAAAAATTTTCAAAATTTTTTAAAAATACAAAAATTTTTCGCTTGTTTTCACTCCAAAAAAGCGGGAGTTCCGGGGTCTTAAGTGACCCCAGAAATTTAGGGTTTGACTGAGTTCATACGAGTTTTAAAGGGTTCCTGCACTTTTTCCCAGTCAAAAATTTCTCCTGCCTTGAAAGTGCTGTTAGAAACAAAACAGTACTCTACCCTAGAGAGAACCACGACCGGAAAAATTTCTAAACTGGCTTGGCATCTCTTTTTTTAAGAACAAAAAAACCATAAAACAAAAGGAAAACACTGCAGCGGGCCCCTACGGGCCCCATGCGGGGCCCAGGTCCAAGTCCCCTCCCGGCTTAACCCAATGCCCCCAAACCCTTTAAGTCAGGTAAATTTCCACTTTGACTTAAGGGAGGAAACAGGGCAACCGCCCTGGAAAGCTCAAGCTATTTGGGGCCAACTCACCCCCAAACCCCCCCCAAACTCATTTTATTTTTTCCAACCTATTTTTAAGCTACACAACGTTCGGGCCTAAATAACTGAAACTCGGGATTTTGTTCCACTCTCCCCCCAAACTCTTTTCCCAAAAACCATACTTTCCTATACCCCTTTCCTAAAACTGTTTTTTTCCAAAATTTAAAAAAACCATTGCTGCGAGTCTATCTGGGCTAGTTTATTTTCACCACCCCCATTTAAAACCCCCTTTAATTTTTCCTGTCTCCCATTTATCCCACCTAAAATCTTACCCCCCCTAATTCTTAAGTTTTTCTGAGAGTGGATTCTGGCCTCAGTCTCCCCTCATGGGAAAATTTTTGATAAAAGGGTTTTAAATTTTTTTCATCCTCCTTTGTACTTTTTCGGAGAAATTTATACCATTCTGAAAATACGGTGCCCAAAAAACTGTGCAGCTTAATCTAAGGGAGGCCAAAACCCAAGGGATTTATAGAGTTGAAAAACCCAACCTGAGGACTCCTTTTTAAAATTTATTTTTTCTTCTTTATATGAACCCAAGGGGATTCTATTAGCTTTATTGCAAACCCATTTAAATGCACTGTTGTCTTGGTTTTCGTTTTACTCCCAAACCCGGGAAACTCCTAAATTTTTTTCGCAATCCGAAATTTTAAAAGTTTCCACATTATTTATTTAATTTTAAACATGGTTTTTTGCCTGCCCAAAATTTTAAAACTTTGAATTTGTAAATTTAAACTACATTGCACCTCTCCGCCCACTCGCATTCTTTTCCCAAATTTTTCCCTTTTGGAGTGTCGAATGTCCTGGGTCAGAATAAATTTTCCGACGGCCTTTTTTGGGTTTGTCTTTGGGCAACTTGCTGATGTCGCATTTTGTCCCCTCATTATGTCGTTTTATGTATATTTGAACAGCAGGGGGCCCAACACGGCCCCTGGGAACACCGTTTTCGAAACGTTTCCCCCTCTGATTTTTCCCATTTATGCAAACTCTCTGCTTGTCTATTTGTAAACTGTCCCGGGGGAATTTTTGAGGGGGCCTATCTTGTTTTGATTTTAAATTTTGTATACCTGAAAAAAACCTTTTGGGTTAGCCCTTCGATTCTCTTGCAATTTTTAACCTAAAAATTTTTTTTTTTGGGCTTTTCAAATTTCCCTTTTTTTTTTTCCCTTTTTTTTAAAACTGAATAAATCTTTTTCCCTTAATTGCCCCTCACCTCTTTTGATTTGCCTATATTATCCCTCTCTTTTGCCAATCAATTTTTTTATTCTTTTTGTTCATCCAATTTGGGATCTTTTTTTTTTTTGATCTGTTTTCCCCCAATTTGGAACAAAAAATTTCCCTGAGCACAAAGAACTTTTCCCCGGGAAAAAGGTCATATCGGAAAACCATCACCACCTCCCTGACCCTTAGTAAAGTCTTTTCCATTTTCACCCCACCTAAAAATTTTTTCAGCCCTATAAAATTCAGCCAAGGGGAAAGGGCCCGGGACGGAGATTTTGTTTCCCATTATTGGGGGAAATTCCCCAGGGAATTATTAAAACTAGTGATTTTTTTGATCACTTTCCCCGGGCTAAATCTTTACCCAAGATTATTAATTAGTTTTTCCCTACTGGCAAGCCCAAAGTAAAGGGGAGGTTTTTTCCCCTAGTTGGCCTTTCACAAATGTTTTAAAAAACAACCCGGATCGTATCAAGAAAGTCATTTGGACCCCAAAATTTTCCTGTAAAATTTTGCCCCAGTCAATCTGTTTATTTGAAACTTCCATTACACAAATTTTCGTATGTACAGCCTTTACGAAATTTCTTTCCCACAGAATTTTTCTGCACTCCCTATAAAGTTTTGGGGGGCCCTGTAAAAAAAACCCCCCAAAAATTAGTTTTCTGGCCCTCGAGAAGCTGAAACCCAAACAGATTAAATTGGTTTCGACGTTTTCTAATTTTTTTTATTTTTCAAACACAAAAATTTTAAATTGTCTTGACATACATCGCTATTTCACCACCCCTTCCTGTTGACCCTGTCAGTGTGGAAAAAATTTAAAACCCTTTGAAATTGACATTCAGGGGGGAATCTCTCAACTTTCAGATTGAGCCAGGTCTTTGTTAAGGCAATAATATTTTAAAAATTTTTTTGCACTTTCAATTAATCTTAGCTATTATCTTAATTTTTTTACACTCCCGCTATTAGGGGATATTTAAAAACCCCTTTAAAGGGGGCTAGTCCCTTTCCCGGCCCCCGCTGTCCCCCCTTTGTTCGTGACCCTTTCTATTGTATTTATTTATAAATTATGTGAATGCCTTTTAATTTCATTTACTGTTTCCAACCCTAGTGTTGCAACCTGCTTTTTTCCCACATACACCCATACCTCTAAACTTCTTCCCGTTTAAAATCATAGCATTTTACCAAAGGCCTTCTAAAATTTTAGTTTGGAAAAATGCTACCAAACCCCCGCCCCAGAGAGATGTTTCCCCCTCCCTTGAAAACAATCATGTTTGCCAAAAAAAGTTGTTCCAGTTGGGCCCAAAGAATGGGATTTTCAATTCCTTGGGAGTTTTCTGTCTAGCCAGCATTTTTCAACCAATTTTCCCTTTGACAACCATTCTTTTTTACTTCCCCCTTTTAGGGAAGATGCAAATGTGATTGGGACCCCCTTTCCCCTTTGACTTAAAGAAATCTTTTGCTTTACCCCCTTTTTATATAGCAAACTCTTTTTTCCTACCCTTCCCAAATCATTTTCCCCCAGAAATGAGGGCAAATAATGGGCCCTTTTTCCCCTTACCCGAAAATTTATTTATTCCGCCCCTTTTAAATATGTCCCCCCAAAACCAGCTCCAGGGAAGCACATTCTACTCTCAAACTTCTTATTCCCCATTACAAAAAAACACTTTTCAATTATCTTCCTGAGAAATAAATAACCACCAAAAAATGCGCTTACCCCTGTTTGCAGGGCAGTAGTACCTTACCCTTTACTGGCCATGAAATAAAATTCATCCCGAAGAACAGAGAAGGGGTTTTTTCCCACCTTAGATTTTTCACTTTTTAAAATTTTCCCTTTTTCCCAATTTTCCTCCCATTACTGGTTACCAAATCGCCAATTTGCAGGTGCTGGAAATGCCCCTCACTGTGGGAAAACCCTTGCTACCTTCCCCCCCTACGCCTCCTCACGCAAGAGACAAAATGCACCCCACTGAAAAAAGCCTCATTCCCCAAAAACTCCAGCCACCCCCACATCTCTCCCCCAACCCCTTTAGGTGGGCCTTCAAACCCCCCAATCTCCCCCTGGAGAAGCAAGACCCCCCTTTAACCTCCAAAATCAATTTTTAAAATACCCGCAGAAAGGGAAACCGCTTTTTAACCCTCCCGCTAATTTTCCCCAAAACAGCTTTAGGGGCTGTGACCTCACGTGGAGACTGACCAAATTCTTTCCTTTTCCCTAAATGTATGCCCCGTTTTCCGGAAAAAATTTTCCCTAACTCCGTAGACCTTTTTGAAAAAAACCCTTGACAACATGCCCTTGCACTCAGCCCCCGGGCCCCGACTCGCGGGAAATCTGTTTTCATTAAGAACGCAAAAAACCCCTCTCGCCCCCCCCCAAGGGACACTTGGAGGAGGAACTTGGGCCCTTGGTGAAATTCCAGTCCCCTTTAAAAAAAAAGGGTCAGCCCCACTCCATAAAAGGGGGCAGCAAAGCATTAGCAAAAACTAAAAGACCAATAGCTCACGTCCCACATCATAAAAATCTTTGAAAGAGTGCTAAGAAGCAGGGTTTTCAAATCAAACCCGGATTCCCAAAATCTGGCACAATCCAGGGCAACATGGGGGCAGGGGAGGTCCCCTGCCTCAACAATACTGGGTCACTTGATATGGCCCTTGGGTGCACTGGAAAAAAATCAGAATGCAGATGGGAATATACACAGGGCCCTTTGCAAAAGCATTTTTTACAAATGCGTTTATGGCGTAAAGCCCCTTAAAAAGCTTTCTAAAGGAAAAACTGGGAAAGTGGGGGGAAAGGGGTCTTCAACTTCCTAACCCAAAACGAACACAAAGAGTTGGCAAAAAAGTTAAATTTGGGGGCTGTCTAGTGAAAAACTCTGTTCCACAAACCCTAGTAAATCGCCCCCCTCCTGTTCCCCATCCCTTTTATCAGACACAGACAGAGAAAGGGAAACCCTATCATCCTTTTCAGACGGACTAGGATCTGCAAAGGGTGGGATTGTTTGGGGCCGGTAACCTCCCAAAAAGATATAAACAAAGTTTTTCCCGTGGGTAACCCGGGAAACAGTATGGGTGTTTTAATGAGGGCCCAATTTTTTAAATACTCCGTTTTTGGGGAAAATGGTGGGGATAAAAACTAGAAAAAGAGTTTACAAAAAACTTGGCCATACAATTTGATTTTGGGAAAAATAATTTTTAAGGGGCCCGGGAAAAAGGGTTTTTAATTTTCTGGGTTTTCACTTTCAAGGATCACAACGGGGACCGAAACCCCACCCTGCAAAGAAAATGTAGGATGGATAATTAGAACGTTTAAAAAGAGAAAAGCCAAGCCAAGATGAACCTTTTTTAAACACTTGGCTCTTTTAGGAGGGAAAAGGGTGTAAAATTAAAAATCTCTGTTTAAAACAGGGGAAACTGCAGATCAAAAGAGTGTTAAAAGAACCTTTTTGCAAAAAATTAAAATTCTGTCCCAAACCCTTAACTACGGGAAAAGCTTGGAAGAAATTACTTTAATTGTTGGAAAGCAGGAGGGAGAGAATATCATTTAAACTTTAAAAAATTTTGGGAAAAAACCTTTGGAAAGGGAAAGGTCCCAAAAAACTGCACCAGAAAAACACTCCCTACGAAAGTAAAAGATTTGGGGGGCGATTCAAAATTTCCCCCCCAAAAAAAAAAGTAGGGGCGTCATTTGGGACACTAAGAGGAAAAAAACCATAAGTTTTTTTGGGGGCCCAAAGATGTTCAACAGGGCCCCCCACCCGGCATAAGGGGAAATTTCCAAATTAAAACCCCTGGCTGCCTTTAGAATAGCCCGGACAGAAAACCTAAAGTTATTGCCCGGGTCAAAACCCGGGGGGTTGGGTTGTACGTTGGCCCGCTTGCGGCCAAACAGTAAACCCGCCTTTTTGAAACAAAACCCCGGGCCCAGGGAGGCCTAGTCTTGAAAAAGGGGGCCCCGGGGGCTTTTTCCCCGGAATAAACCTTTAATGGAAGGGCCCTTTAGATGGCAGATTTGGGAGTTGCCCCATTTAAAAAATTGTTGTGTTTCCTTTAACATGGATCTTTTTGCATTTTAAAACCTCCCAGAAACTCTCACACTTGACTTTCATTCTAGTGGACTTTTTAGTCTTCTTGTATTTTCCCAACCCTTTTGTTTTCATTTTACCTTTTTTCGTAAAAATGATAATTTAAACTTGTTCTACTGAAAATCATAGTGTTTTTCAGTGGGCCACCCGGAAAAAATTGGTTTTTATCACTGGGGGGTTCACTGGGTCTTTCTTGGGTGACCCAAAAAACGGGTTCAATGTCCAAAAAATACCCCCCCGGGTTGAACCCGCGGTCAAGAGTCCCCCAAAACTCCGCCCGTCGTGTCATTATGATTTCGTGGTCATTCTAGCGTCGTCTGCAAAAAATGATACATAAGAACATTAAAAACATAAGAATGTAGGAACACTGCAAAAAAGGCCCTACTGGCCATAAGAAAGGGAGGTCCTTATCAAAACGACATCTTCCTAAAAAACCCACTCAAGAAAAAAACTCCCGCCCCCCAAAAACCAATCAAAAAACCCCGCCCTCCCCCTCATAATTTGTCTAGTCTTTCTTTTTGCAACCCCAAAGGGCCCAAACCTCTTCACCCCACTGGGGAAAACTGTTTCCCCCCGTCTTTCAAAAATCTGTTGAAAAACCGTACTTTTTCCTATGTCCTTTCTAAAACTAAATTTATTTCCCCCCTTTAAAACCATTATTCCTGGTTTTTTACCTGGGTTTGCAAACCCCCGTATTTATTAATTCTCCCCTTGTTTTATGCCCGTCATCCCCCTTTTTCACTTCAAATGATATTCCCCTCATTCTAAACCGGGCCCCTCCAAAAGTGGGATTTAAGCTTTAAGTCTAAACTTCTTCGGGGGGTTTCCCCTTTCACAGTAAAACTTTTTAAATAATTCTTCTCTGTATGGTTTTTCTAATTTATCTATTGTCCATCCTGAATAAGGGGACCCCAAAATGGCAGCATTAAACTAAATGAGGGTCACCCCATGAGTAAAAGGGGGTTAGGTAAAAACCATATGCAAAAAGTTAGAAAAACTTTATTCCCAACGTTTCGCCTACACAGGGAGGCTTCTTCATCCCAATACAAAAAATAGGCAAAGGGGAAAAAGTAGAATGTGAAGACGATGTAAACATTTCCCTCACCCTTTTAAAATCGTAGAATTTGAGGTTTTTTCCCTCGGCCTGGAGAATTAAATTCCAAAAGTCAGGAAAAATATCTGATAGATAGTTCCTTACTATGGGGAAATGAACTTTCTCCAGGCCCGAGGGGGCTGGGCAACCTCAAATTTTACGACTTTAAGGGTGATGGAAGTTTCATCGTCCCTTCCCCTCTTTTGTTCCCGCCTACTTTCTGTTTTCGATGAAGAAGCCTAATGTGTAGGCGAAACGTTTCGGAAAAAAGTTGTCTAAAAATGTTGGGATAGGGGTCTTACCTAACAACCCGTCGGGATTTTATACCATTTTGATGTTCATGATGTATAGAGCTGTAAAATAACTTTTGGACTTCTGTTATTATACTTTTTTTGAGATAAATCCAATTAAACTGTTGGGCCCCCTTTTTGCGCACACTGAGGCCTTTCTGTCTTGGCTTTAATTTCTGCTTACCATTTACTCCCAAGTCTTTTTCCCCATTCTGTATGGGCCCCAAACTTACTTCACCTAGAGTATTAAACTTTGAGGGTTATTTTCTTACCAAGGGGAAGTTCCTTTCCCTTATCCACATTAAATACTTTATCTTTTCCATTTCTCAGACCCAAAACATTTAAATTTGGGGTTTAAAAAAGTCCCCCGGAGTTTATTGAAATCCTCCCAGAGTGAATTATACGGCCTATCTTTGTATCATTTAGCAAAAATTACTCATGTCATAAATAATCCCCCTTTTCAAAGGGCATTAATGTAAATTGGAAAAAGAGGGGCCTAAAACTGATCCTTGTTGGGAAAAAGCCACTAGTGACTAATCCCCATTTCCCGATTTACTCCAATTTAAAGGTAATCTCTGCCCTTTTTATTTGGGAAGCCATGCCCCAAACCATGCTAGAAAATTTTCCTCCTATAACCCGAGCTGCCCTTTTTTTTAAAGTCTTTGTGAGGTACTCTGTCGAAGGGTTTTCTAAAAATTTCCAAAAAAAAACCCTTTTCATATTCCCTTTTCACTGTCAACCCGCCTCAATGTTTATTTTAAGAAAGTCATAAGGTTTTTCAAGGGAGGAACGACCTCTCGGGAAACCCCTGCTGAGATTTATTTATAAGTTATGGGTCTTCAAGGGGACTTTGTAATGTCAGCTATAATTGTTCTAATAACTTGCCCCCTTTTAGATTCGGGGTTATTGGACGGGGAAATTTGGGAAAGGGGTGGACTTTTTCCCCTGATTTTAATATAGGAAAACCCATTAGCCTCTTCCCCCATCTCTTGCACAACACTGGTAAGGAAGGACGCATTTTAATTCACTCGTTAATGGGTGACTAAGCTCCATCTTGCCTTTTCCTTTAAATACCCTTTAAAACAACCATTCCGGGGCCCGGGGGAAATTATTTTGGTTTCAGTTTGTCTACTTTTAATAACTTGTTTCCCCCTTTACGTAATATTTGTTAACTTAAATTTTATAAAGGAAAATTTAAAAAATTGTTAATTACTGGAAACTCATTTTCATCTTCCCCGTGTAAAAAAATGACAAAAAAAAAGTCATTTAAAAAAGGAAAACAATTTCCCGTTTTATTATCCGTAGCTGTTCCCCTTCCCAGATTTCAAGGGGCCTTTTTTTTCCTTCCCCCTTCGTCCCATACACTTGGGAAAAAACCCCTTTGGAATTTGTCTTTTATTCATTTGCAACTCTAATTTTCATAGTCACCGTTAAACCTTTCTAAACGGGCCCTTTTTTTTCTTCTCTTTAAGCTGAACTTTTTGGTCAGTAAGGGTTAAAACCCCTCCTCTTCCGATGCGCCTATTTAAAATTTCCCCCTTTTTTTCCCCTAATAGTGGGTTTAGCCCCCTGTTAAAACCCATTTTGGGGTCGTTATTATTAGACCTAATTTCTCTCTGGGGGAAATGTTTATACTCCCGGGATGTGTACAAATTTTTAAAAAAAATTCCCTAAAAAAAAATCCCCTTTATATTCATTAAAATATGGGTCATCGGTTTAATAAAATCTTACTAGATAACCCCCAAACAAAATTAGACAGATGTTACCTAAGTCCATTATAATCGGCCCGAACGAAAATCGGGGGGTTTTACTGTATTAACATTATTCTTGCTTTTCCCTTTTTAAAGTAAAGGTGTTGGGGTTTTTTGGGTCATTGCGCCAAACTCTTCCGTTAATCTCCCCGGGTTATTCACGGTGTTTTCCTTATTTGACAAGGGCTAGGTCTAGAAAAAATTTTTACCCGGTTTGGGGCATTACACTCGTTTTAGAAAACGGTTTCCTTTTAAAATGTTTCCAAGAAGTCACTGGAATCAGATTCCTGTCAAAAGAAATTTAGTAATTTTTGGCTAAAATTAAAGTCCCCAAAAAATGACTAAAGAAAATGTGCCAGAAAACCCTAACAAATTTTGTCCCCCAAAAAAGTCTCCCCTATGTGATCCAAGCCTTTTGGGGGTCGTATATTACACCCAGGGAAATTTGTTTTTTTTGACCCTTCCCCGAACCTACCCCAAAAGGGCTCTGTCGCTCCATCCCATTTTTATACCCTTTTTTAAAATTGGGAAAAAATTAAAATTTTTTTTCGAACCAAAACAATGCAAACTCCTCCCCCCCTTTCCCTTTTCATCTACCCCCTTGAAAACTTAAATCCCCGAAAATTTCACTCAGCAGTATTTTCCCCACCTTTTTTTAAATTTATACCCCGTTTTTGTTAAATTTCAAAAGATATCAAAATTTTCCCCGGGACATTCAAACCCAAAAGTAGTTCCCCTGTTAAGATTGATGTCACAGTGTTTTTGATTTGAAGTGTTGTAAAAGTTATGATTGATGTCACAGGTTATGATTGAGAAAATGTCGTAAAAAAGTTATTTATTTATGTCACGGGGTTAAAGATTTTTTGTCACAGTGTTATGATTGATGGGCACAGGGTTTTGATTTTAAGTCCAGTTTTATGATTTATGTTCCTGTTTTTTGACATGGGGTTTACAAATAGGGCCCAAAAGTTTTCAAAAAAATGGGGAGAAATCCAAATGGGGAAAAAGTCACGGCGGGGGTTTCCCCGGGGGCAGTGTTGGGGCCCCCCCGTTGTTCACAAAAAAACAAAACGACATTGATGGGGCATAAAGGCGGGGGAAAATCAGCAAGTTTTTCCGGGTTTACACCAAAATAGGCCCCTCGAATTCTTCTGAGAGGAAAAATTAAGCACTTTCCCGGAAATTTTTGGAAAATAGATGGTTAGTGGTCGGAGAGGTTTGGGAGATTTTAGTTTAATATAGACAAATGCCAAAATTCTAAAAGTTGGACAGGAAAAAAAAACCCGCCGCATAAAAACAAAAAAATGTAATTTAATATTCGGGTTGCAAAAAGGGTTTGGGGGTTTCTGGTTAGCATAATTGAAACCCCAAAAACAACAGTCATAGTGTTTCCCAAAAAAGCTAACAGAAAAACTTTTGGTTCTATCAAGAAGCATAAAAAAATTTAATAGGGTCCTCAGGTTTTTTTTCCCAAACCCATACACCTTGGTTAGGCCTCATTTGATTATGCTGCACAGTTTTGGTCACCGTATTACAGAATGGATATAAATGCTCTGGAAAATGTACAAAGGAGGATGACAAAGTTGATCCCATGTATCAGAAATCTTCCCTATGAAGATAGACTGAGGCCCTGAATCTGCACTCTCTAGAAAGGCGTAGATTTACGGGGGATGTGATTGAGGTGTATAAATAGAAGACAGGAATAAATAAAGGGGATGTAAATAACGTGCTGAAAATTTCCAGCCTAGACAGGGCTCGCAGCAATGGTTTTAAGTTGGAAAAATTCAGTTATAGAGGCTAAAACGTTGTGTAGTTTTAAAAATAGGTTAGATAAATATATGAGTGGGTGTGGGTGGGTGTGAGTTGGACCTGATTAGCTTGTGCTGCTAGGTCTGGTGCCGTGCTCCTTCCTTAAGTGAATTTGACCTGATTTGACTAGGTTGGGGCATTGGCTTAAGCCGGTAGGAGACTTGGACCTGTCTTGTATGGGCCAGTAGGCCTGCTGCAGTGTTCCTTCTTTCTTATGTTCCTATGTTCTTATATCAGAACGAGAAAGATAAGTGGGTGAGTACCGACTTGGGGGCAACTTTACATGCACTGGACGTTTTAAAAACGCTGTTTGCTTTTACCTTGGTATATACTTTTAAAAATAATCCTTTCAAAAACCCTTTCCCAAGTATCCTTTACCAAAAAGGGAAAATAAAATCCGAAAACAACATTTTTAAAAGTGAAAAATTGGATATCTTTTTGTAACTTTTTCCCCATCCCGGGGCTTTTATAATACAAAATTCTTGGAATAACCCAACAACCTAACACTGCAACAACCCAATTTTGGGGAAAGGGACCACTCCAGGGGGAATCCCCCCTACCTGATTTTGCCCTTCGTGCCCGTCCCTTCCCCTGACCTAATAAACCCCAGTTTTTTGCCTTTGTCCAGATTCCCCTCCACCACGTGCTTTGAACCTAACTCCAAGCGGGGGGACTGATTAAACCCTCTCTTTTGTATATAGTTCAAACTGTCTTCCTATTAGCCCAGAATCTGTATTGATAAAGCCACTGGATGGCGAAACTCTGCAATAAAGATATCCAATGTTGCACGGTTCTTAACTGCATATTCCTATTACGCAAAAATTTTTTTGCTTTGCCCCCGTGTTTAAAATTTATCGAAGGTCTTTTAAAAAAAAACTTTGTAAACTACACCTGCATCAGCTTTTCTAGTGCATTCAGATCTAAGGTCCGGGAGCTGTGAAACACCTTAGTGAAAATTTTCTGAACAAACGTCAAATGAGACGGTTGAATTCATTTCAAAGCGGAAATAAATGGAAAAAATCCCGACCAATGGAAATATAAGCACGAATGCAGTATAATGTACCTTTATTGTCGTTTCCCCCCAAACAGTGGGCTTTTTCAAGTCAAACCCCACTGGGGGGCGAAAGTATCAATAAAGGAAAATTTAAACACATTTGGTTTATTTTTCCATTTCAAAAGACCATTTCAAAGATTTTGATAATTTGGAATTTATTCTTACTGACTAGGGGTTTTTTGGCCGTTGTTTCACTAGCACCTTTGGGGAGTGGAGCGTGTCAGGTTATTAATATGGAGATTAGTGCTAAATTTTCTCCGGAGAATATTAAGGGCAGGGTAATTCTTTTTTCTTCAATTCACAGTGTTTAAAGATCAGAGATCACACACTGCTTACTCCGATGCATTCTAACAGAGAAAAGATCAAACCAGCGAGGGGGCACAAAACAATGAGTCGTCCAAACAGCATTAGCGTCTTTTTGTGCAGGCTGCAATCAAATGTATGCGATTTTATCGCTAAAAGAGGCCTTTTGTTGTCGTCTGTCGACGACAAGGGGCTGAGAAACTACTTCCCCACCACTGCTATACCACTTACGAGCCCAGGATTTCTTGTCTTGACTTCCCCAGCATGAGGCCAGGAGAACTGTGTTCCTCAAGCGATCGAAAACCCTTTCATTTAAAGGGCCCACGAAGAAATAAACCCTCTATCAAGCAAAGAACCCTGGGCCAAGGGGGGACTTCATTACAAAATACCCAATGTTTCATCCGCTGAAGGTCCCCTTCTTGACGTCAACATGGCAGCCAAGCCTCGCTGAGGGACTGCTTTTCACACTTCCACACAACCCACCTTTCATCGAAGCAAGAAAATTTCCCAACATATCCACAGGCAAAATTTGTTACTCTACTTACACACCACAAATGTTTGTCCTACCAAGGGACAAGGTTCTGCTCCCCCTGGGCCGTGGGGTCATGATTTCAAAAATTTCACTACTGCTTCACCACCTAAATGCTTGAACTGCAAATGACCACATACCCTTTCTGCCAGGTCCCCCTAAGAAAAGGGCATACTCAAGAAACAAAAACAACAAAAAAACCCAACCCCCAAGCACCACATATTCTGCTATCGCCCAACTTCAAGCGCACTACCAAGATACTACAGACCAACTGCTCCCACCACTTCCCTGCCACACTACTGCCGACTCCCCCAAGATTCTTTGTTGCATTATGTAGCTCATGTACAGAATGCAGCTGACCTGGTTCCTTTTAAAAACCACCATCAATGAACTTTTCAAACTAAATAATTGCCCGGCCTCACATTCCCTGCATCACCACCTCCCTGGAAACCTAAAATTACTGCAAATATTAATATCACCGCTGCTCCACCGCTGTCACAAACCCCCACTAGACCAGAGATGGACCAATCAAAACCTCGAGACGTCGGCAAAACCCCCCAATGAGAGTCCACTACCCCTTTCATCCCCTGCTAACAACTGACCCGTCGGAAATCTGCCCTTTACCCGTTCACCACCACCAAAAAAGCAAAAAAACAAGACAGCGGATGCACCTCCGGTTTCCAATGCCCTGACATGCGCACCCCAACGGTCCGATATCTGAAAGGTGTAACTTCTACACAAACCAGGAGTATAAAACACAATGCTTCTTCAAAACCTCATCACCTCCAGGGTGGAACACAGTATACCGTTTTAAAAAGCCCCAAATGTACATACCCATGCAGACATGACCAGACTACTCACTGCCAAAACCCAACACCTTGTGGAAATTCAAACCCTCAAAAAGGGAAATTCAGGATGCTTTAGAATGGGGGCCTTGAAGACGGAACCCTCGCTACACGACATCCATGACCATTACCCAGCACTTTGCTGTCCCTAAAGTGGGGTGTGGCCCAGTAACCCTGTAACTGCTGCCCGCCCGACGCGCTTCTCTTTGGGGGGAAAAGCGCAAATAGAAAAAGAAAACCCCCCCAAACCGGGGGGGCCAAGAAAAAAAGAAAGTGATTATCGTCCCCCCCCACCCGGGGGCCCCTGCCGGGGTTTTACCATCGGGGGGACCTGGGCCAGAAGGACCTGGAAAAAAACATGAATGAAAATGAACACCCAACACACGACATCCACAAGGAGAGCACAGCCTAGCATGATCGAACCATGCAGCCCTTTTAGGGATGGTTGGTGCCGAGCCCCAGTTTGTACCTTACAAGATGAGGGGGGGGACTTGTCCCCTCCCCTGGGGGACTTTGGTCTCAGACACTCCCTAGACAGGGAGCCAGTGCCGGGCCACCACTTGGAAGGGCCCGGGCCGGGAAAATACCGGCGAATCTTTAACAACAACAACATTTCTTGCAATAATTGATGAATATCGCGTTCCAAGAGTGTCATCCTGGGGCGGCGTGCACGGACGTGCAGTGTGACTTATTAAGAACATAAGAGTATAAGAAAGAAGGAACACTGCAGCAGGCCTACTGGCTCATGCGAGGCAGTTCCAAATCACCCACCGGCCCAAGGAAAGTCAGGGCAGGTCACATCCGCATCAGACCCAGCAACACAAGCCAGTCAGGTCCAACTCACATAAGAACATAAGAACATAAGAACGAAGGAACACTGCAGAAGGCCTACTGGCCCATGCGAGGCAGGTCCAAGTCTCCTACCGGCTTAAGCCAATGCACCCAACCTAGTCAGGTCAGGTCACATTGACTTAAGGGAGGAACACGGCAACTGACCTGGGAGCACAAGCTATCAGGTCTAACTCAACACCCTCCCACATCTACTCATGTATTTATCCAACCTATTTTTAAAGCTACACAACGTTCTGGCCTCTATAAACTGTACTCGGGAGTTTGTTCCACTCATCCACAACTCTATTACCAAACCAGTTTCTTTCCTATATCCTTCCTGAATCTGAATTTTTCCAACTTAAAACCATTGCTGCGAGTCCTGTCTAGGCTAGATATTTTCAGCACACTATTTACATCCCCTTTATTTATTCCTGTCTTCCATTTATACACCTCAATCATATCCCCCCTAATTCTACGTCTTTCTAGAGAGTGCAGATTCAGGGCCCTTAGTCTATCCTCATAGGGAAGGTTTCTGATACATGGGATCAACTTTGTCATCCTCCTTTGTACATTTTCCATATAAATTCTCTGGACACAACCACTGACACCCACTCATGCATTTAGGAGTTTGTTCCACTCATCCACAACTCTATTACCAAACCAGCGCTTTCCTGTATCCTTCCTGAATCAGAATTTTTCCAACTTAAAGCCATTGTTGCGAGTCCTGTCTTTCCAGCTAGTTATGTACGTGGTGGTAGTAGTGTAGTTACGTACGTGGTGGTAGTAGTGTAGTTATGTACGTGGTGGTAGTAGTGTAGTTATGTACGTGGTGGTAGTAGTGTAGTTATGTACGTGGTGGTTTGTAGTGTTTATGTTTCGTGGTGGTGGTATATGTAGTTACGTACGTGGTGGAAATAGTGTAGTTATGTACGTGGTGGTAGTAGTGTAGTTATGTTCGGGGGGTAGTAGTTTTAGTTTTTGTACGTGGGTGGTAGTAGTTTAGTTATGTACGTGGTGGTAGTAGTGTATTATGTACGTGGTGGTAGTAGTGTAGTTACGTACGGGTGGTAGTAAGTGTTAGTTATGTACGTGGTTGGTAGTAGTGTAGTTATGTACGTGGTGGTAGTATGTAGTTTGTCGTGGTGGTAGTAGTGTAGTTATGTACGTGGTGGTAGTAGTGTAGTTACGTACGTGGTGGTAGTAGTGTAGTTACGTACGTGGTGGTAGTAGTGTAGTTATGTAAAGTGGTGGTAGCAGTGTTTTTATGTACGTGGTGGTAGTAGTGTAGTTACGTACCCCGGGGGTAGTAGTGTTTGTTATGTACGTGGTGGTAGTAGTGTAGTTATGTACGTGGTGGGTTTGTGTAGTTATGTACGTGGTGGTAGTTAGTTAGTTATGTATGTGGGGGTAGAAATGTAGTTATGTACGTGGTGTAGTAGTGTAGTTACGTACGTGGTGGTAGTAGTGTAGTTTTGTAGTGGGGGTTAGTAGTGTAGTTTATGTACGTGGTGGTAGTAGTGTAGTTATGTACGTGGTTTGGGGTGTGTAGTTATGTACGTGGTGTGGTAGTAGTGTAGTTACGTACGTGGTGGTAGTAGTGTAGTTACGTACGTGGTGGTAGTAGTGTAGTTATGTACGTGGTGGTAGCAGTTTTTAGTTTGTACGTGGTGGGGAGTAGTTTAAGTTACGACGTGGTGGTAGTAGTGTAGGGTTTTGTACGTGGTGGTAGTAGTGTAGTTATGTACGTGGTGGGTAGTAGTGTAGTTATGTTCGTGGTGGTAGTAGTGTAGTTACGTACGTGGTGGTAGTAGTGTAGTTATGTACGTGGTGGTAGTAGTGTAGTTTTGTACGTGGTGGTATAGTGTAGTTATGTACGTGGTGGTAGTAGTGTAGTTATGTACGTGGTGGTGTAGTGTAGTTTACGTACGAGGTGTGAGTTGTGTAGTTACGTACGTGGTGGTAGTAGTGTAGTTATGTACGTGGTGGTAGTAGTGTAGTTATGTACGTGGTGGTAGTAGTGTAGTTATGTACGTGGTGGTAGTAGTGTAGTTATGTACGTGGTGGTAGTAGTGTAGTTATGTACGTGGTGGTAGTAGTGTAGTTACGTACGTGGTGGTAGTAGTGTAGTTATGTACGTGGTGGCAGTAGTGTAGTTATGTACCTGGTAGTAGTAGTGTAGTTACGTACGTGGTGGTATAGTGTATTATGTTTCGTGGTGGTAGTAGTGTTGTTTATTTACGGTGTGGTAGTAGTGTAGTTATGTACGTGGTGGTAGTAGTGTAGTTATGTACGTGGTGGTGGTAGTGTAGTTATGTAAAGTGGTGGTAGTAGTTTTAGTTATGTACGGGGTTTGGTAGTAGTGTAGTTATGTACGTGGTGGTAGTAAATGTAGTTATGTACGTGGTGGTAATAGGTAGTTATGTACGTGGTGGTAGTAGTGTTAGTTATGTACGTGGTGGTAGTAGTGTTTGTTATGTTACGTGGTGGTAGTAGTGTAGTTATGTACGTGGTGGTAGTATATGTACTTATGTACGTGGTGGTAGTAGTGTAGTTATGTACGTGGTGGTAGTTTGTGTAGTTATGTTTCGTGGTGGTAGTAGTGTGTTATTGTACGTGGTGGTAGTGTGTAGGGTTTTGTACGTGGTGGTAGTAGTGTAGTTATGTACGTGGTGGTGTAGTGTATTACGTACGTGGTGGTAGTAGTTTTAGTTATGTACTGGTGGTAGTAGTGTAGTTATGTACGTGGTGGTAGTAGTGTAGTTATGTACGTGGTGGGTATAGTTGTAGTTATGTACGTGGTGGTAGTAGTTTTAGTTAGTACGAGGTGGTAGTAGTGTAGTTACGTACGTTTGTGGTATTTTGTGTTTGTTATGTACGTGGTGGTAGTAGTGGGAGTTATGTACGTGGTGGTAGTAGTGTAGTTATGTACGTGGTGGTTAGTAGTGTAGTTATGTACGTGGTGGTAGTAGTGTAAATTATGTACGTGGTGGCAGTAGTGTAGTTATGTACCTGGTAGTAGTAGTGTAGTTACGTACGTGGTGGGAGTAGTGTAGTTATTGTACGTGGTGGTAGGAGGTAGTTATGTACGTGGGGGTAGTAGTGTAGTTTTGTACGTGGTGGTAGTAGTGTAGTTATGTACGTGGTGGTAGTAGTGTAGTTTTGTACGTGGGTGAGTAGTGTAGTTATGTACGGGGTGGTAGTAGTGTAGTTATTTACGTGGTGGTAGTAGTGTAGTTTTTGTACGGGGGGTGGTAGTAGTGTAGTTATGTACGTGGTGGTAGTAGTGTAGTTATGTACGTGGTGGTAGTACTGTAGTTTTGTACGTGGTGGTAGTAGTGTAGTTTGTTTCGTGGTGGTAGTAGTGTACTTATGTACGTGGTGTTAGTAGTTGTAGTTATGTACGTGGTGGTAGTAGTGTGTTACGTACGTGGTGGTAGTAGTGTAGTTATGTACGTGGGGGTAGTAAGTTTTAGTTAGGTACGTGGTGGTAGTAGTGTAGTTATGTTTCGTGGTGGTTATAGTGTAGTTATGTACGTGGTGGTAGTAGTTAGTTATGTACGTGGTGGTGTAGTGTAGTTATGTACGTGGTGGTAGTAGTGTAGTTAAGTACGTGGTGGTAGTAGTGTAGTTATGTACGTGGTAGTAGTAGTGTAGTTACGTTTTGTGGTGGTAGTAGTGTAGTTATGTACGTGGTGGTTAGTAGTGTAGTTACGTACGTGGTGGTAGAGTGTAGTTATGTACGTGGTGGGAGTAGTTTTAGTTTTGTACTGGTAGTAGTGTAGTTATGACGTGGTGGTTTGTAGTGTAGTTATGTACGTGGTGGTAGTAGTGTAGTTATGTACGTGGTGGTAGTAGTGTAGTTAGTACGTGGTGATGTAGTGTAGTTATGTACGTGGTGGTTTGTAGTGTAGTTATGTTCGTGGTGGTAGTAGTGTAGTTATGTACGTGTGGTAGTATTGTAGTTATGTACGTGGTGGTAGTAGTGTAGTTATGTACGTGGTGGTAGTAGTGTAGTTATGTACGTGGTGGTGTAGTGTAGTTATGTACGTGGTGGTAGTAGTGTAGTTAGTACGTGGTGGTAGTAGTGTAGTTATGTACGTGGTGGTAGTAGTGTAGTTATGTACGTGGTGGTAGAAGTGTTTGTTGCGTACGTGGTTTGGGTAGTGTAGTTATGTACGTGGGGGTAGTAGTGTAGTTATGTACGTTGTGGTAGTAGTGTAGTTATGTACCCTGGTGGTAGTAGTGTAGTTTTTGTACGTTGGGGGTAGTAGTGTAGTTATGTACGTGGTGGTAGTAGTGTAGTTATGTACGTGGTGGTAGTATGTAGTTACGTACGTGGTGGTAGTAGTGTAGTTATGTACGTGGTGGGTAGTAGTGTAGTTACGTACGTGGTGGCGTAGTGTAGTTACGTACGTGGTGGTAGTAGTGTAGTTATGTACGTGGTGGTAGTAGTGTAGTTATGTACGTTGGTGGTAGTAGTGTAGTTATTACGTGGGGGTAAAGTAGTGTCGTTATGTACGTGGTGGTAGTAGTGTAGTTATGTACGTGGTGGTAGTAGTGTAGTTATGTACGTGGTGGTAGTAGTGTGTTATGTACGTGGTGGTGTAGTGTAGTTATGTACGTGGTTGTAGTAGTGTAGTTATGTACGTGGTGGTAGTAGTGTAGTTTATGTACGTGGTGGTAGTAGTGTAGTTATGTACGTGGTGGTAGTATGCAGTTATGTACTGGTGGTAGTAGTGTAGTTATGTACGTGGGGGTAGTAGTGTAGTTAGTAGTGGTGGTAAATAAAATTAAATAGTGTAGTTATGTACGTGGTGGTAGTAGTGTAGTTATGTACGTGTGGTGTAGTGTATTTATGTACGTGGTGGTAGTAGTGTAGTTATGTAGTGGTGGTAGTAGTGTAGTTATGTACGTGGTGGTAGTAGTGTAGTTATGTACGTGGTGGTAGAGGTGTAGTTACGTACGTGGTGGAGTAGTGTAGTTATGTACGTGGTGGTGTAGTGTAGTTTTTGTACGTGGTGGTAGTAGTGTAGTTATGTACGGGGGTGGTAGTAGTGTAGTTATGTACGTGGTGGTAGTAGTGTAGTTATGTA
Organism: Cherax quadricarinatus; assembly: GCF_026875155.1. NCBI lineage: Eukaryota > Metazoa > Arthropoda > Malacostraca > Decapoda > Parastacidae > Cherax > Cherax quadricarinatus. The sequence goes on along the minus strand of NC_069442.1, from coordinate 37,747,612 downwards.
CGTGGTGGTAGTAGTGTAGTTATGTACGTGGTTGGTAGTAGTGTAGTTATGTACGTGGTGGTAGTAGTGTAGTTATGTACGTGGTGGTTTAGTGTAGTTATGTACGTGGTGGTAGTAGTGTAGTTATGTACGTGGTGGTAGTAGTGTAGTTATGTACGTGGTGGTAAGAGTGTAGTTATGTACGTGGTGGTAGTAGTGTAGTTATGTACGTGGTGGTAGTAGTGTAGTTATGTTACGTGGTGGTAGTAGTGTAGTTAGTACGTGGTGGTAGTAGTGTAAATTATGTACGTGGTGGTAGTAGTTTTTAGTTTGTACGTGGGTGGTAGTAGTGTAGTTTAAAGTACGTGGTGGTAGTAGGTAGTTATGTACGTGGTGGTAGTAGTGTAGTTATGTCGTGGTGGTGGTAGTTAAATTTATATACGTGTTGGTAAGTAGTGAATTATGTACGTGGTGGTAGTAGTGTAGTTACGTACGTGGTGGTAGTAGTGTAGTTAGTACGTGGTGGTAGTAGTGTAGTTATGTACGGTGTGTGTAGTGAGGGGAAGAACTGGGGAGTGAAGAAGGGTGAAGATGTGAGTGAGGGTGAATGGGGTGAGAGAAGAGTGAAGGGGGTGAGAGAGGGGTGAATGGGGTGAGAGAAGAGTGAAGGGGGTTTAGAGAGGGGTGAATGGGGTGAGAGAAGAGTGAAGGGGGTGAGAGAGGGGTTTAAGGGGGTGAGAGATGGGGTTAAGGGGGTGGGGAGAGGGGTGAAGGGGTGAAGGGGGTGAGAGAGGGGAGTTGGCAGATGCGCTGATGTAAATAATGGGGAGAAGCTGTGATGCGTGACTGCTGATGAAGCCCGGGCAGGGCCCCGGGCAGGGCAGGGCAGAGCAGGGCAGGGCAAGGCAAGGCCGGGCAAGGCAAGGCAAGGCAAGGCAAGGCAAGGCAAGGCCGGGGAAGGGGAAGGCAAGGGAAGGCAAGGCAAGGCAAGGCAGGGGAAAGGGAAGGCAAGGCAAGGCAAGGCAAGGCAAGGCAAGGCAAGGCAGGGCAAGGCAAGGCAGGGCAAGGCAGGGCAAGGCAAAAGGGAAGGCAAGGCAGGGCAAGACAAGGCAAGGCAAGGCAAGGCAAGGCAAGGCAAGGCAGGGCATGGCAGGGCTGGGCAGGGCGGGCAGGGCAGGGCAGGGCAATGCAAGGCAAGGCAAGGCAAGGCAAGACAAGGCAAGACAAGGCAAGGCAAGGCAAGGCAAGGCAAGGCAAGGCAAGGCAAGGCAAGGCAAGGCAAGGCAAGGCAAGGCAGGGCAGGGCAGGGCTGAGCAGGGCAATGTAGGGCAGGGCAGGGCAGGGCAGGGCAGGGCAGGGCAAGGCAGGACAGGGCAGCACAGGGCTGGGGAGGACAGGGCAAGGCAGAACAGGGCAAGGCAGAACAGGGCAAGGCAGAACAGGGCAAGGCAGGGCAAGGCAGGGCAAGGCAGGGCAAGGCAGGGCAAGGCAGGGCAGGGTGGAGCATTATGGGAGGAGGTCCGGTACTCGTCCCACTTGTCTCTCTCATCCTCATTTCTGATTTTAAACAGGAACATCAATTATAGCACTGTGACTCAAATTATAACACTGTGACATCAATCCCTAACACTGTGACATCAAACATAACACCGTGACATCAATCATAACACTGTGACATCAATCAAACACTTGGGCATCAATCACAACACTGTGACATCAATCATAACACTGTGACATCAATAGTAACACTGTGACATCAATCATAACACCGTGACATCAATCATAACACTTTTGACATCAATCATAACACGTGACATTTTTCATAACACTGTGACATCAATAGTAACACTGTGACATCAATCATAACACCGTGGGCATCAATCATAACACTGTGACATCATCAAACACTGTGACATCAATCACAACACTGGACATCATACATACACTGTGGACATCAATAAAAACACTGTGACATCAATTATAACACTGTGACATCAATCATAACACTGTGACATCAATCACAACACTGTGACATCAATCATAACACTGTGACATCAATCATAAAACGTGACATCAATCATAACACTGTGACATCAATCATAAAAACTGTGACATCAATCATAACACTGTGACATCAATCATAACACCGTGACATCAACATAACACTGTGACATCATCGTAACACGTGACATCAATCATAACACTGTGACATCAATCATAACACTGTGACATCAATCATAGCACTGTGACATCAATCATAACACTGTGACATCAATCATAACACTGTGACATCAATCATAACACCGTGACATCAATCATAACACTGTGACATCAATCGTAACACTGTGACATCAATCATAACACTGTGACATCAATCATAACACTGTGGCATCAATTCCCTAACACTTTACATCAATCATAACACTGTGACATCAATCATAACACCGTGACATCAATCATAACACTGTGACATCAATCGTAACACTGTGACATCAATCATAACACTGTGACATCAATCATAACACTGTGACATCAATCATAACACTGTGACATCAAACATAACACTGTGACATCAATCATAACACTGTGACATCAATCATAACACTGTGACATCAATCATAATACTGTGACATCAATCATAACACTATGACATCAATCATAACACTGTGACATCAATCATAACACTGTGACATCAATCATAACACTGTGACATCAATCATAACACTGTGACATCAATCATAACACTGTGACATCAATCATAACACTGTGACATCAAAGTAAAAACTGTGACCTCAATCATAACACTGTGACATCAATCATAACACTGTGACATCAATCATAACACTGTGACATCAATCATTACATTGTGACATCAATCATAACGCTGTATCATCCTTTGCAGACGACGCTAGAATGACTCACGAAATCGTAATGACACGACGGGCTGGAGTTTTGAGACTCTCTGACCGCGGGTTCAATCCCGGCCGGGGTATGGTTTGACACTAGAATCTGTATGAAGGTGTCATCCACAGAAGACACAGTGAACCTCCCAGCTGATATAACCAAGTCTTCCGGTGGACCACTGACAACACTATGATGTTCAGTCAGAACAAATTTAAATTATCATGTTACAGAAGAAAGGTGAAAGTGAAAACAAAATCGGAATACTAGACAAACTGAAAAGTCTCACTAGAATGTAAGTCAAGTGTGAGAGATCTGGGAGTGATAATGCTAGAAGATCTCATGTTCAAGGAACACAACAATGTTGTTATAGCAACTGCAAGGAAATGATGGGATGGATAACAAGAACCTTCAAAACAAGAGATGCCAAGCCAATGATGACACTCCTCAGGTCAGTCGTTCTCTGGAGTATTGTTGTGTGCTAACAAGGCAGGAGAAATTACTGAGCTGGAAAATGTAAGGAGAACCTTCACAGCTCGTATGAACACAGTCAAACACCTAAATTACTGTTAGAACTTGAAGTCTCTGGAACTGTACTCCTTAGAACGTAGGCGAGAAAGATATATCATAATCTACACCTGGAATATACTGGAAGAATTGGTACCAAATCTACACACTGAAATAACTGCTTATGAACACAAGAAACCTGGTAGACGATGCATCACCAATGAAAAGCAAAGAAGCGATGAGTACACTGAGATTGAGCTCAATAAGTGTTAAGGGACCAAGACTCTTCAACACCCTCCCTTCATGCATGAGAGGAGATCACCAAGAAATTCCCTAGATGCCTTCAAGAGAAAAATCGACAGATTTCCCAAAAGAGTTCCTCATTAACCGGGTTGTGGAGAACTAACAGCTTGATCGAGCAGGCCAGGAACCAGGAGGCCTGGTCTGGGACTGAACCGCGGGGCGCTGACCCCCCCAAGACTGAGCTGGGAGACTTCAGTAGTGTCAGTCTCAGCTGGTACTCTCACTCTGGTCTCTCTCTCAGCTGGTACTCTTCCTCTGGTCTCTCACTCAGCTGGTACTCTTCCTCTGGTCTCTCACTCAGCTGGTACTCTTCCTCTGGTCTCTCTCTCAGCTGGTACTCTTCCTCTGGTCTCTCTCTCAGCTGGTAACTTTTTCCCTCTGGTCTCTCACTCAGCTGGTACTCTTCCTCTGGTCTCTCACTCAGCTGGTACTCTTCCTCTGGTCTCTCTCTCAGCTGGTACTCTTCCTCTGGTCTCTCTCTCAGCTGGTACTCTTTCTCTGGTCTTTCTCTCAGCTGGTACTCTCACTCTGATCTCTCTCTCAGCTGGTACTCTTCCTCTGGTCTCTCTGTCAGCTGGTACTCTTCCTCTGGTCTCTCTCTCAGCTGGTACTCTTCCTCAGGTCTCTCTCTCAGCTGGTACTCTCACTCTGGTCTCTCTCTCAGCTGGTACTCTCACTCTGATCTCTCTCTCAGCTGGTACTCTTACTCTGGTCTGTCTCAGCTGGTACTCTTACTCTTGTCTCTTTCTCAGCTGGTACTCTTACTCTGGTCTGTCTCAGCTGGTACTCTCACTCTGATCTCTCTCTCAGATGGTACTCTTACTCTGGTCTGTCTCAACTGGTACTCTTACTCTGGTCTGTCTCAGCTGGTACTCTTACTCTGGTCTGTCTCAGCTGGTACTCTTACTCTGGTCTCTTTCTCAGCTGGTACTCTTACTCTGGTCTTCTCTCTTTGTATTGTCTTATATCTGTATGTTTACTGGGGTTCAATTCAAACAGCAACTTCCTTGTCAATTCCTGCAGCTTGTTCACGTTTTACTGTTGCAAACTGCTGTTGCAAACTGCTGTTGCAAACTGCTGTAGTCTACTGTAGTAGGGAGTGACGGCGGCGGCAGCAGGTGGCAGTAGAGGTCACCTAGGAGTCACCTAATTGTCTCAGCACGGGACGAGCTCCATCTCTTGAACTCCACCACTGAACTTTGAGAGCAACTGGTGTGTCTGCTTTGTGTGTGTGTGTACTCACCTAGTTGTGGTTGAATTGGTCGATTCGCAGCTCCTGGCCCCGCCTCTTCACTGGCCGCTACTGGGTCACTCTTTCTGCTCCATGAGCTTATCATATCTCTTCTTAAAGCTATGTATGGATCCTGCCTCCACTACATCGCTTCCCAAACTATTCCACTTCCTGACATCTCTGTGACTGAAGAAATGCTTCCAAACATCCCTGTGATTCATTTGAGTCTTCAACTTCCAACTGTGTCCCCTTGTTGCTATGTCCCATCTCTGGAACATTCTGTTTCTGTCAACCTTGTCGATTCCTCTCAGTATTTTGTATGTCATTATCATGTCCCCCCTATCTCTCCTGTCCTCCAGTGTCGTCAGGTTGATTTCCCTTAACCTCTCCTCGTAGGACATACCTCTTAGCTCTGGGACTAGTCTTGTTGCAAACCTTTGCACTTTCTCTAGTTTCTTCACGTGCTTGGCTAGGTGTGGGTTCCAAACTGGTGCCGCATACTCCAATATGGGCCTAACGTACACGGTGTACAGGGTCCTGAATGATTCCTTATTAAGATGTCGGAATGCTGTTCTGAGGTTTGCTAGGCGCCCATATGCTGCAGCAGTTATTTGGTTGATGTGCGCTTCAGGAGATGTGCCTGGTGTTATACTCACCCCAAGATCTTTTTCCTTGTGTGAGGTTTGTAGTCTCTGGCCCCCTAGACTGTACTCCGTCTGCGGTCTTCTTTGCCCTTCCCCAATCTTCATGACTTTGCACTTGGTGGGATTGAACTCCAGGAGCCAGTTGCTGGACCAGGTCTGCAGCCTGTCCAGATCCCTTTGTAGTTCTGCCTGGTCCTCGTCCGATTGAATTCTTCTATTCAACTTCATATCATCTGCAAACAGGGTCACTTCTGAGTTCATTCCTTCCATCATGACATGGGAGAGAGAGAGAGAGAGAGAGAGAGAGAGAGAGAGAGAGAGAGAGAGAGAGAGAGAGAGAGAGAGAGAGAGTGCAGTAAGTGGTTACCACTACAAGTTGTCCAGTTCACTATTGATTACTGATAACGTAGTGAGAGATAATGATCTTAGTGTTATGATGACGCTCTGACATCAACACAGTGATCATCAATACTACTACTGTGATCAACAACATCAACACAGTGATCATCAATACTACTACTGTGATCAACAACATCAACACAGTGATCATCAATACTACTACTGTGATCAACAACATCAACACAGTGATCATCAATACTACTACTGTGATCAACAACATCAACACAGTGATCATCAATACTACTACTGTGATCAACAACATCAACACAGTGATCATCAATACTACTACTGTGATCAACAACATCAACACAGTGATCATCAATACTACTACTGTGATCAACAACATCAACACAGTGATCATCAATACTACTACTGTGATCAACAACATCAACACAATGATCATCAATACTACTACTGTGATCAACAACATCAACACAGTGATCATCAATACTACTACTGTGATCAACATCAACACAGTGATCATCAATACTACTACTGTGATCAACATCAACACAGTGATCATCAATACTACTACTGTGATCAACATCAACACAGTGATCATCAATACTACTACTGTGATCAACAACATCAACACAGTGATCATCAATACTACTACTGTGATCAACAACATCAACACAATGATCATCAATACTACTACTGTGTTCAACAACATCAACACAGTGATCATCAATACTGCTACTGTGATCAACATCAACACAATGATCATCAATACTACCACTGTGATCAACAACATCAACACAGTGATCATCAATACTACTACTGTGATCAACATCAACACAATGATCATCAATACTACTACTGTGATCAACAACATCAACACAATGATCATCAATACTACTACTGTGATCAACAACATCAACACAATGATCATCAATACTACTACTGTGATCAACAACATCAACACAGTGATCATCAATACTACTACTGTGATCAACATCACCACAGTGATCATCAATACTACTACTGTGATCAACAACATCAACACAGTGATCATCAATACTACTACTGTGATCAACAACATCAACACAGTGATCATCAATACTGCTACTGTGATCAACATCAATACAATGATCATCAATACTACTACTGTGATCAACAACATCAACACAGTGATCATCAATACTACTACTGTGATCAACATCAACACAATGATCATCAATACTACTACTGTGATCAACAACATCAACACAGTGATCATCAATACTGCTACTGTGATCAACATCAATACAATGATCATCAATACTACCACTGTGATCAACAACATCAACACAGTGATCATCAATACTGCTACTGTGATCAACATCAATACAATGATCATCAATACCACTACTGTGATCAACATCAACACAGTGATCATCAATACTACTACTGTGATCAACATCAACACAATGATCATCAATACTACTACTGTGATCAACAACATCAACACAGTGATCATCAATACTGCTACTGTGATCAACATCAATACAATGATCATCAATACTACCACTGTGATCAACAACATCAACACAGTGATCATCAATACTACTACTGTGATCAACAACATCAACACAGTGATCATCAATACTACTACTGTGATCAACAACATCAACACAGTGATCATCAATACTACTACTGTGATCAACAACATCAACGCTTTATAGTGGGCGAAATTCTACATCTGTTCTCGTGAAATCGCCAAATCTACAGCAGAACCCCGCCTCTCTCTCTGTCTGTCTCTCTCTATCTCTCTGTCTCTCTGTCTGTCTGTCTGTCTCTCTCTCTCTCTCTCTGTCTGTCTGTCTGTCTCTCTCTCTGTCTGTCTCTCTCTCTCTCTCTCTCTCTCTGTCTCTCTCTCTGTCTCTCTTCCCTCGTGGACAACAGCCGCTCTTCCCCTCACTCATGCCATCATCAGAGAGGGGAAGTCTTAACGACCCAGCCTACCAGTTGGGTAGTTCCCCTCATCGTACACAACAGAGGTAACGATCATTGGTGTTCCCCTCATCCCTCGTCACTGCACGAGGGGTGACTCCCAGGTGAGTATGGGCCTCTGTGGGTAGTGCCCACAGGGGTGCCCCTGCCCAGGGGCACTGTTATGCCTCCCCCGCCTTCCCCTCTCCTTCCCTTTCCTCTACTTCCGGGGAGAGAGTATGCCAGGCTCCTCTCCCCTCTGTACAAACACACACGCGCGTGACGTTATCCACACGTACACACATCGAGGAGTGCACACACACACACATACAGTAGCGACCAGTGAAGAGGCGGGGCAGGAGCTATGACTCGACCCCTGCAACTACAAATAGGTGAGTACACATATTGTGACATAGTCCACAATATTAGTTCTATACATCTTCATTTATGTCTGTTTACCACCATGGGTGAGAGTCATCAGCGGGGTGCCCCAGGATAAGTATCAGAATGCTTATTATTTCTTAAAAAAAATCTATATATTCCTGTTCGCTTATGACTTGGTTGGCAACGCAATTGTTTCACACACTGAGTGCCCGAGGTTCGATCTCCGGCACGACTGGAAATAAATGTTGGGCATGTTTCCTTATACCTTATACCTTATACCCCACTCCACAAAGGGGGCAGTAAAGCAACAGCAAAGAACTACAGACCAATAGCACTAACATCCCATATCATAAAAATCTTTGAAAGGGTCCTAAGAAGCAAGATCACCACCCATCTAGAAACCCATCAGTCACACAACCCAGGGCAACATGGGTTTAGAACAGGTCGCTCCTGTCTGTCTCAACTATTGGATCACTACGACAAGGTCCTAAATGCACTAGAAGACAAAAAGAATGCAGATGTAATATATGCAGACTTTGCAAAAGCCTTCGACAAGTGTGACCATGGCATAATAGCGCACAAAATGCGTGCTAAAGGAATAACAGGAAATGTCGGTCGATGGATCTATAATTTCCTCACTAACAGAACACAGAGAGTAGTCGTCAACAGAGTAAAGTCCGAGGCAGCTACGGTGAAAAGCTTTGTTCCACAAGGCACAGTACTCGCTCCCATCTTGTTCCTCATCCTCATATCCGACATAGACAAGGATGTCAGCCACAGCACCGTGTCTTCCTTTGCAGATGACACCCGAATCTGCATGACAGTGTCTTCCATTGCAGACACTGCAAGGCTCCAGGCGGACATCAACCAAATGTTTCAGTGGCTGCAGAAAACAATATGAAGTTCAACGATGAGAAATTTCAATTACTCAGATATGGTAAACATGAGGAAATTAAATCTTCATCAGAGTACAAAACAAATTCTGGCCACAAAATAGAGCGAAACACCAACGTCAAAGACCTGAGAGTGATCATGTCGGAGGATCTCACCTTCAAGGATCATAAACATTGTATCAATCGCATCTGCTAGAAAAATGACAGGATGGATAATGAGAACCTTCAAAACTAGGGAGGCCAAGCCCATGATGACACTCTTCAGGTCACTTGTTCTATCTAGGCTGGAATATTGCTGCACACTAACAGCACCTTTCAAGGCAGGTGAAATTGCCGACCTAGAAAATGTACAGAGAACTTTCACGGCGCGCATAACGGAGATAAAACACCTCAATTACTGGGAGCGCTTGAGGTTCCTAAACCTGTATTCCCTGGAACGCAGGAGGGAGAGATACATGATTATATACACCTGGAAAATCCTAGAGGGACTAGTACCGAACTTGCACACGAAAATCACTCACTACGAAAGCAAAAGACTTGGCAGACGATGCACCATCCCCACAATGAAAAGCAGGGGTGTCACTAGCACGTTAAGAGACCATACAATAAGTGTCAGGGGCCCGAGACTGTTCAACTGCCTCCCAGCATACATAAGGGGGATTACCAACAGACCCCTGGCAGTCTTCAAGCTGGCACTGGACAAGCACCTAAAGTCAGTTCCTGATCAGCCGGGCTGTGGCTCGTACGTTGGTTTGCGTGCAGCCAGCAGCAACAGCCTGGTTGATCAGGCTCTGATCCACCAGGAGGCCTGGTCCCAGACCGGGCCGCTGGGGCGTTGACCCCCGGAACTCTCTCCAGGTACTCCAGGTACTATACCTGTTGTCACTGTTGACCTAACAGTAAGTAGGTACCCGGGTGTTAGTTACCTTACACCTGCTGTCTTTGTTCACCTAGCAGTAAGTGGGTACCTGGGTGTTAGTCACCTTACGCCTGCTATCCCTGTTCACCTAGCAGCAAGTAGGTACCTGGGTGTTAATCGACTGGTGTGGGTGGCATCCTGGAGGACAAGTTTGAAGGACCAGAATGGAAATAAGACAGACAGTCCTCGATGACCCACTGACTCTCCAGAGTTACCCTGGGTGGCTAACCCTCCGGGATTAAAATCCAGAGAGTTTAGTCCAGGTAAATACGAAGTAATATAAACATAAGAAGGGGAGGGGGGGGAGACCAGATAAGACCACCATCTGGGAGGGGAAGTGTACAGAAAGCAAGAAATAGAAGGACCAAGGGGTAATTACTACGCCGAACATATCACCATTGGCGCATGTAAACCACATTGGATCAACAATGCAGGCGAGGCCAACAAATCTAAGACTTGCAATGGCAAATCTCGATAAGAAATATTCCAGGACACTTGCTGCAGACCTGCGAGGGTCGTCCTGGGATTCTGATTGATTTTGCCACCGATGTGGTTATTGTCCAGCCTGTGTCCAGCCTGTGTCCAGCCTGTGTCCTGCCTGTGTCCAGCCTGTGTCCAGCCTGTGTCCAGCCTGTGTCCAGCCTGTGTCCAGTCTGTAGACGGTAGCTCAAGAACATGTGGATACACGAGAGGCCTAAAAACTAGACCCCAACAGGACTTACACGAGTACATATAAATTTATATCTGCAGTTGGCTTATTTGTCGACAGCAAATATAGGAAATTTGCTTAATATATCTGGTATCATATTTACATTTAGATAGCTTGATACGTCACATAAGGCTATCTCTGTGTTCCTCAATAAGTGGACGACAGAGCACATAGCATTCAAGATAGGCTGTTACTTTGGCTTGTTATCTACAAGGAAAATGATATGTACACTTATATTGCGATCTACACCTTATATTGCAATCAACACGGTACCTAACCTAACCTAACCTAGGTTAGGTTAGGTTAGGTACCGTGTTAGGTTAGGTTAGGTTAGGTTAGGTTAGGTACCGTTTTGATTGCAATAAAAGGTGTAGATCGCATAACAAAGTAAATTCATGATAAGTAGATCGCAATGTAAGTGTAGATATCATCCCAAATTAGATTCATAACACGTAGAAAAGAAGCTACAGGTAGCACCCAAGATAGTGACCATAGAGCTGGACACACATGACTTAATCATCAACATATAAGACGCACTTCCCGAAGAAAGACTTAGAAAATCACCCTGCGGCTTACATGTCCAAGATCACGGTCAAGGGTAGGTTTTGGGTTACGTTTCAACAGTTGTTTACTAACGTTATATTACCTTATAATTGATTGAAAACATCGTCTTATAGCTATTATATAATCGTGCGCCTTATACGCCGAAAAATACGTAAATGATAGATTAGAAGGCAGGTTGGCCAAAGAGATGTTAGGAAATATTTTTTTTTCAGTTTGAGAGTGGCAAAGGTGGTAAACATATAGATTGAACAAGAAGGTAAACCCCATGCACAGTTTCAAGAGTAGGTATGATAGTGTTCAGGAGGCCAGTAATGCTGGTCCAGTGTTTCTGAGGTTCAGAGGTGGGGCCAGGATCTGAGTCGCGATCCCTGCAAGTACAACTCAGTGAGTGCAACTTGATGAGTACAACTTTGTGAGTACAACTCAGTGAGTACAATTCAGTGAATACAACTCGGTGAGTACAACTTGGTGAGTACAACTCAGTGAGTACAACTCGGTAAGTACAACTCTGTGATTACAACTCAATGAGTACAACCCAGTACAACTCGGTGAGTACAACTTGGAATCTGATGGAGGCCTCGAAACGTGAAGACAGAGAGTTGTTGGAGACAGTAAAGAGAAATATGTTAAGCCAACATGTTGAAGACACCACAAGGTGATAAAGGACGAACCAGCAAGACTGTGTCTGGTATTCTCCCTGAGTGAGGCAGACAGTGTAAACAGAACATGATGCCAGTGACCACATGGTCCCACTCCGGACCTACCTGGTCAGGGAGGGATGGGAAGGAGAATGAGTGGATTCGAGAAACACCACATTCTTCGTTCTAAAAGAATAGTGTTATTCTTCCGTCTCAAAGAATAGTGTGCGTTTATGGTCAAGAATAAAGTGCAGCGAGATAAAAACTGGGAGTAAAAAGGCATGGAAGAAAATATAGGAGAGCAGAAAATCCAGAAATAGAAGACTTAGGGATGACTATGTTGGTATTTCGAGAACCCCACAGCAGCGAGTACTCACCCAGAACCTAGGCTGGTACACAGCAGCGAGTACTCACCCAGAACCTAGGCTGGTACACAGCAGCGAGTACTCACCCAGAACCTAGGCAGGTACACAGCAGCGAGTACTCACCCAGAACCTAGACTGGTACACAGCAGCGAGTACTCACCCAGAATAGGCTGGTACACAGCAGCGAGTACTCACCCAGAACCTAGGCTGGTACACAGCAGCGAGTACTCACCCAGAACCTAGACTGGTACACAGCAGCGAGTACTCACTCAGAACCTAGACTGGTACACAGCAGCGAGTACTCACCCAGAACCTAGACTGGTATACAGCAGCATGAGTACTCACCCAGAACCTAGGCTGGTACACAGCAGCGAGTACTCACCCAGAACCTAGGCTGGTACACAGCAGCGAGTACTCACCCAGAACCTAGGCAGGTACACAGCAGCGAGTACTCACCCAGAACCTAGGCTGGTACACAGCAGCGAGTACTCACCCAGAACCTAGGCTGGTACACAGCAGCGAGTACTCACCCAGAACCTAGACTGGTACACAGCAGCGAGTACTCACCCAGAATAGGCTGGTACACAGCAGCGAGTACTCACCCAGAATAGGCTGGTACACAGCAGCGAGTACTCACCCAGAACCTAGACTGGTACACAGCAGCGAGTACTCACTCAGAACCTAGACTGGTACACAGCAGCGAGTACTCACCCAGAACCTAGACTGGTACACAGCAGTGAGTACTCACCCAGAACCTAGGCTGGTACACAGCAGCGAATATTCAACCAGAACCTAGGCAGGTACACAGCAGCGAGTACTCACCCAGAACCTAGACTGGTACACAGCAGTGAGTACTCACCCAGAACATAGGCTGGTACAAAGCAGCGAATATTCAACCAGAACCTAGGCTGGTACACAGCAGCGAATATTCAACCAGAACCTAGGCTGGTTCACAGCAGCAAATATTCAACCAGAACCTAGGCTGGTACACAGCAGCGAATATTCAACCAGAACCTAGGCTGGTACACAGCAGCGAACATTCAACCAGAACCTAGGCTGGTACACAGCAGCGAACATTCAACCAGAACCTAGGCTGGTACACAGCAGCAAATATTCAACCAGAACCTAGGCTGGTACACAGCAGCAAATATTCAACCAGAACCTAGGCTGGTACACAGCAGCAAATATTCAACCAGAACCTAGGCTGGTACACAGCAGCGAATATTCAACCAGAACCTAGGCTGGTACACAGCAGCGAATATTCAACCAGAACCTAGGCTGGTACACAGAAGCGAGTACTCAACCAGAACCTAGGCTGGTACACAGCAGCAAATATTCAACCAGAACCTAGGCTGGTACACAGCAGCGAATATTCAACCAGAACCTAGGCTGGTTCACAGCAGCAAATATTCAACCAGAACCTAGGCTGGTACACAGCAGCAAATATTCAACCAGAACCTAAGCTGGTACACAGCAGCAAATATTCAACCAGAACCTAGGCTGGTACACAGCAGCGAATATTCAACCAGAACCTATGCTGGTACACTGAAGCGAGTACTCAACCAGAACCTAGGCTGGTACACAGCAGCAAATATTCAACCAGAACCTAGGCTGGTACACAGCAGCGAATATTCAACCAGAACCAAGGCTGGTACACAGCAGCGAATATTCAACCAGAACCTAGGCTGGTTCACAGCAGCAAATATTCAACCAGAACCTAGGCTGGTACACAGCAGCGAATATTCAACCAGAACCAAGGCTGGTACACAGCAGCGAATATTCAACCAGAACCTAGGCTGGCACACAGCAGCGAATATTCAACCAGAACCTAGGCTGGTACACAGCAGCAAATATTCAACCAGAACCTAGGCTGGTACACAGCAGCGAACATTCAACCAGAACCTAGGCTGGTACACAGCAGCAAATATTCAACCAGAACCTAGGCTGGTACACAGCAGCAAATATTCAACCAGAACCTAAGCTGGTACACAGCAGCAAATATTCAACCAGAACCTAGGCTGGTACACAGCAGCGAATATTCAACCAGAACCTAGGCTGGTACACAGCAGCGAATATTCAACCAGAACCTAGGCTGGTACACTGAAGCGAGTACTCAACCAGAACCTAGGCTGGTACACAGCAGCAAATATTCAACCAGAACCTAGGCTGGTACACAGCAGCGAATATTCAACCAGAACCAAGGCTGGTACACAGCAGCGAATATTCAACCAGAACCTAGGCTGGCACACAGCAGCGAGTACTCAACCAGAACCTAGGCTGGTACACAGCAGCAAATATTCAACGAGAACCTAGGCTGGTACACAGCAGCGAATATTCAACCAGAACCTAGGCTGGTACACAGCAGCAAATATTCAACCAGAACCTAGGCTGGTACACAGCAGCGAATATTCAACCAGAACCTAGGCTGGTACACAGCAGCGAATATTCAACCAGAGCCTACGCTGGTACACAGCAGCGAATATTCAACCAGAACCTAGGCTGGTACACAGCAGCAAATATTCAACGAGAACCTAGGCTGGTACACAGCAGCGAATATTCAACCAGAACCAAGGCTGGTACACAGCAGCAAATATTCAACCAGAACCTAGGCTGGTACACAGCAGCGAATATTCAACCAGAACCTAGGCTGGTACACAGCAGCGAATATTCAACCAGAGCCTAGGCTGGTACACAGCAGCGAATATTCAACCAGAACCTAGGCTGGTACACAGCAGCAAATATTCAACCAGAACCTAGGCTGGTACACAGCAGCGAATATTCAACCAGAACCTAAGCTGGTACACAGCAGCGAGTACTCAACCAGAACCAAGGCTGGCACACAGCAGCGAGTACTCAATCAGAACCTAGGCTGGTACACAGCAGTGAGTACTCAACCAGAACCTAGGCTGGCACACAGCAGCGAGTACTCAATCAGAACCTAGGCTGGCACACAGCAGCGAGTACTCAACCAGAACCTAGGCTGGTACACAGCAGCGAGTACTCAATCAGAACCTAGGCTGGTACACAGCAGCGGGTACTCAATCAGAACCTAGGCTGGCACACAGCAGCGAGTACTCAACCAGAACCTAGGCTGGCACACAGCAGCGAGTACTCACCAGGAACCTAGGCTGGTACACAGCAGCGAGTACTCACCCAGAACCTAGACTGGTACATAACCACATAAGACAGACGATGGCAGTAAAGGAATATGTAATTAGGTTCATTACAGAGGGAGATAAACAAACAAGGAATGACAGGGAGGTATGTGAAGAACTGAATAAAAAGACAAGTGTATTTTTTTTTACCGAAGAACTAGGGGCGATACCAGGAGAAGGAGGAAAGTATGAACAGCAAAGATGAGAAGAAATGTCAATGACAAATGAGGAAGTGGAAGAGCTCTTTAAGGATCTAGATGCAACAAAACCGTAAGAGCAGACGAGCAATTACCTGAGATATTAGGAGTTGAAGTGAAGAACTTGTGTGACCCCTTAATTAAGGACGTACAGCAAGTCAGTGTAAACATGGAAGCTCCTCCTCCTCCTTGATTCGCCGGGACTCTCCCGGTTCGGGTCTTTTCCAGATGGTGACCCGGTCTCGGCTCCCTGTCTTGGGAGTGTCTGAGACCTAAGTCTGCCATGGGAGGAGGTACAAGTACCTCCTCATCCGCCAGACAGTTGGACCACTGCTACGTGGACACAGTAAGCAAGAAAAGAAAATGACAAGAAACACTAAACCATTGATCATTTTTCTTGACTGACATTTACAGGTGTTGGAACACATAATGAAAGAGACAAATTGAGGACCTTGAAAGCAGTAGATTCATAAGAGACGACCAGCACGGGTTTAGAGATGGTAAATTTTGTTTCGCAAAATCTCCCTGAGTTTAATGGCAAAGTGACACAAATAAAGCAGAAGAAGATTGGATACACTATATATTGCGTACACAAGCGTAGATATGGCCTGCACACCATGCAATAACCACTTAGGAACCAGCAAATAGACAGCAGAAAATAAATTAATATATTTCCTTCACCAAGAATATATATATCTATATATATTTATATATATATATATAATATATATATATATATATATAAATATAAAATATATATATATATATATATATATATATATATATATATATATATATATATATATGCAAAACAACCACTCTGAAAAAATAGAAAAATTTTTCCAAGCGCTTTCGTGACTATTTCACATTATCAAGGAACTATGAAAGTGAAGCATCCAAGGAAGCTATATAAGGGGTCTGGCCAGCACCTCACTATCAGATCCCAAAAACGGTTAAACACGTGACGCGCCCCAAACCCAACTTAGATAGGTCCTTTGCACAACTCACCCCCAAGCTGGTTGCCCCTTTTTGGATTATAAAAAGTGTTTCTAGCAACTTTAAAAGATTTATCAATTACATTTCTTGGGTATTTTAAATAAATTACCTATTTCATAAATTTTGGATATTTCCTCATCTATGAACTCAGGACTACAAATTCGTAAAGCTCTCAAAAACATTGATGAGAAAACAGACAGTTTGACTCTATCTTGATGCGAGGAATAATAGTGGACATAGGAACAGTTATTTGTAGGTTTTCTGTAAATTTTAAATTTGAATTCATTATTACCCTCAATAATTAAAACATCTAGAAAAGGCAATGAGTTATTTTCTTCAAACTCAACAGTAAAGTTATAGAATGGGCTAAGCTATTTAATTTGCCAAGAAAATGGTGTATATCTACATTTTTGGGCATAAGACACAAAATATCATCAACATATCTGAACACAATCCTCCCTAATAGAGCTAAATGGTTCAGATATGTTGATGATATTTTGTGTCTTATGCCCAAAAATGTAGATATACACCATTTTCTTGGAAAATTAAATAGCTTAGCCCATTCTATAAACTTTACTGTTGAGTTTGAAGAAAATAACTCATTGCCTTTTCTAGATGTTTTAATTATTGAGGGTAATAATGAATTCAAATTTAAAAATTACATAAAACCTACAAATAACTGTTCCTATGTCCACTATTATTCCTCGCATCAAGATAGAGTCAAACTGTCTGTTTTCTCATCAAGTTTTTGAGAGCTTTACGAATTTGTAGTCCTGAGTTCATAGATGAGGAAATATCCAAAATTTATGAAATAGTAATGATTTAAAATACCCAAGAAATGTAATTGATAAATCTTTTAAAGTTGCTAGAAACACTTTTATAATCCAAAAAGGGGCAACCAGCCTTATTCAACTAAAAATATGTTGGTTCTCCCTTACCATGAAAAACTTGGTTGATATGCCTTCTCTTCTTAGACTTTTAATATTAAAGTTGTATTCAAAAATCTTGATACAGTAAAAAAAACTTTTGATAAAGAATTCCCCCCAAAATGCTGATGATGTGTCTATAAGATTCCTTGTAAAATTTGCGATAAAGTTTATTACGGTCAAACTGGTAAAAATCTCGAACTAAGATTAAAACAACATAAATATAGCATTAGAACTGGACAAGATTCCAATGCTCTATTTATTCATGTAAGAGATTTTAACCATCCAATTGATTTTCAAAAAGTTGAGAAAGTAGTATCAAGCAAGTCCATGGTCGACAGGAATATAATGAATCTTGTTTCATAAAAAGCAGTTTTGACAATAATATGAATATTTCCTTTGGTTTATATAAATTAGATCCATTTATAATTAATAGAATTTGGGAAGAATTTAATAATACACTGGACAAATAATTTTTTAAATTTTCTTGGGCAGAATAGCTTGGGGGTGAGTTGTGCAAAGGACCTATCCAAGTTGCTCGCCGCGCGTCACGTGTTTAACCGTTGTGGGATCTTGTATGGAGGTGCTGGCCGGACCCCTTATATAGCTTCCTTGGATGCTTCACTTTCATAGTTCCTTGATAATGTGAGTAGTCACGAAAGCGCTTGGAATTTCTCTATTCTTTCAGAGTGGTTGTTTTGCATATTTTGAAATCACCTGTTACTGTGATCTTATTGCATATATATATATATATATATATATATATTAATATATATATATATATATATATATATATATATATATATATGATATATATATATATATATAATATATATATATATATATATATATAAATACATATAATATATATATATATATATAAATATATATATATATATATATATATATATATATAATAATATATAATATATTATATATATATATAAAACGAAGCTGAAGGGGGTAGGGGAGTTTCGGTGGGGGGAAATAAATGGGATTAAAATCTGGAGTATCTGAGAGAGTTAGAGCAAAGGAAGGGGTAGCAGTAATGTTGAAGGATCAGTTATGGAAGGAGAAAAGAGAATATGAATGTGTAAATTCAAGGATTATGTAGATTAATGTAAAGGTTGATGCAAAAAGTGGTCATAATAAGCGTGTATGCACCTGGAGAAGAGAGAAATGTAGAGGAAGAGAGAGAGATTTTGGGAGATGTTAAGTGAATGTATAGGAACCTTGAACCAAGTGAGAGAGTAATTGTGGTAGGGGACCTGAATGCTAAAGTAGGAGAAACTTTTAGAGAGGGTGTGGTAGGTAAGTTTGGGGTGCCAGGTGTAAATGATAATGGGAGCCCTTTGATTGAACTTTGTATAGAAAGGGGTTTAGTTATAGATAATACATATTTTAAGAAAAAGAGGATAAATAATATACAAGACATGATGTAGGGCGAAATGACAGTAGTTTGTTGGATTATGTATTGGTAGATAAAAGACTGTTGAGTAGACTTCAGGATGTACATGTTTATGAGGGGCCACAGATATATCAGATCACTTTCTAGTTGTAGCTACACTGAGAGTAAAAGGTAGATGGGATACAAGGAGAATAGAAGCATCAGGGAAGAGAGAGGTGAAGGTTTATAAACTAAAAGAGGAGGCAGTTAGGGTAAGATATAAAGAGTTATTGGAGGATAGATGGGCAAATGAGAGCATAGGCAATGGGGTCGAAGAGGTATGGGTAGGTTTAAAAATGTAGTGTTAGAGTGTTCAGCAGAAGTTTGTGGTTACAGGAAAGTGGGTGCGGGAGGGAAGAGGAGCGATGATGTAAAGAGAGTAGTAAGGGAGAAAAAGTTAGCATATGAGAAGTTTTTACAAAGTAGAAGTGATGCAAGGAGGGAAGAGTATATGGAGGAAAAGAGAGAGGTTAAGAGAGTGGTGAAGCAATGTAAAAAGAGAGCAAATGAGAGAGTGGGTGAGATGTTATCAACAAATTTTGTTGAAAATAAGAAAAAGTTTTGGAGTGAGATTAACAAGTTAAGAAGCCTAGAGAACAAATGGATTTGTCAGTTAAAAATAGGAGAGGAGAGTTATTAAATGGAGAGTTAGAGGTATTGGGAAGATGGAAGGAATATTTTGAGGAATTGTTAAATGTTGATGAAGATAGGAAGCTGTGATTTCATGTATAAGGGCAAGGAGGAATAACATCTTGTAGGAGTGAGGAAGAGCCAGTTGTGAGTGTGGGGGAAGTTTGTGAGGTAGTAGGTAAAATGAAAGGGGGTAAGGCAGCCGGATTGATGGATAAAGTAGAAATGTAAAAGCAGGTGGGGATATAGTTTTGGAGTGGTTGGTGCAATTATTTAATAAATGTATGGAAGAGGGTAAGGTACCTAGGATTGGCAGAGAGCATGCATAGTTTCCTTTGTATAAAGGCAAAGGGGACACAAGAGAGTGCAAAAATTATAGGAGAAACTGGCCGATCTCTTTCTGAGAGACTTAGGGAGCACAAAAATAGTGTAGACTTGCCGACACTAACAATGTTCTTTTCTGTCACGTCAGAGATCACAGCCATCCTATTGACTGTTCTTCGCTAAAACTGTCTTCCCTACTTCCAACTCGAACAGTCGCCGTCTAGTTGAATCCTCTCTAATACACAACATTCCTTGTATGAATCTTAGTCGTGGCTTCGTCTCTGTAGATGCTCCTCTCCCACTACATTGTAAAATGCTCCAAACTTCAGAACACCCGTGACTTAACCTGACTCCTCATTTTTTCTTTTAATTTTTTCTTTTTCTTTTTCTTTTTCTTCTTCTCCCTTTCCCTTTCCTCTTTCCTTTTTCTCCTCTGGGTTGTCTTTCTCTCTTCTGTCTCGTGTTTCTGTTCCTTCTTCATTTATTTCACCACTTCCCCTTTCACGCACCTCTGTGCGCTTACTCTCCCTCTGTGGGCACCTAGCTCACTTGCAGTGCTCCCCTTCCTTTGTATTTGACTGGCTCGTCCTCCTTATTCCTCATTTCTACCACTACCACTACTACTACCTCTTCTACTACTACTACTACTACTACTACTACTACTACTACTACTACTACTACTACTACTACTACTACTACTACTACTACTACTGATGAAGTTAAGACACATGTGCAGCGTCTGGATGTCTTTGTTGTGGACGTTTCGCCATCCAGTGGCTGGCTGGATGGCGAAGCGTCTACGTTAGGGATGCCCGGGTGTTGTGCATGGGTCTTAATTTCATCTAGTCGGTATTATATACCATTCTTGTACTACTACTACTACTACCACTACCTCTTCCTGCCTATATATAGCCGTCCTGCTCCACTTCTGGTTAGTGTGACTTTGTAAATGGTCCAAGTCGGACCGAAACGTCGTCGTAAGCTTCTCTCTTTTATGTGTGGGTTATTTGTGTAGGGGGATAAGTCTGTTGAGTATACCTGGTAAAGTATATGGTAGAGTTATTATTGAAAGAATTAAGAGTAAGATGGAGAATAGGATAGCAGATGAGCAATGAGGCTTTAGGAAAGGTAGGGGGTGTGTGGACCAGGTGTTTACAGTGAAACATATAAGTGAACAGTATTTAGATAAGGTTAAAGAGGTTTTTGTGGCATTTATGGATTTGGAAAAGGCGTATGACAGGGTGGATAGGGGGCAATGTGGCAGATGTTGCAGGTGTATGGTGTAGGAGGTAGGTTACTGAAAGCAGTGAAGAGTTTTTACGAGGATAGTGAGGCTCAAGTTAGAGTATGTAGGAAAGAGGGAGATTATTTCCCAGTAAAAGTAGGCCTTAAACAAGGATGTGTGATGTCACTATGGTTGTTTAATATATTTATAGATGGGGTTGTAAGAGAAGTAAATGCGAGGGTCTTGGCAAGAGGCGTGGAGTTAAAAGATAAAGAATCACACATAAAGTGGGAGTTGTCACAGTTGCTCTTTGCTGATGACACTGTGATCTTGGGGGATTCTGAAGAGAAGTTGCAGAGGTTGGTGGATGAATTTGGTAGGGTATGCAAAACAAGAAAATTAAAAGTGAATACAGGAAAGAGTAAGGTTATGAGGATAACAAAAAGATTAGGGGATGAAAGATTGGATATCAGATTGGAGGGAGAGAGTATGGAGGAGGTGAATGTATTCAGATATTTGGGAGTGGACGTGTCAGCGGATGGGTCTATGAAAGGAGGTGAATCATAGAATTGATGAGGGGGAAAGAGTGAGTGGTGCACTTAGGAGTCTGTGGAGACAAAGAACTTTGTCCTTGGAGGCAAAGAAGGGAATGTATGAGAGTATAGTTTTACCAACGCTCTTATATGGGTGTGAGGCATGGGTGATGAATGTTGCAGCGAGGAGAAGGCTGGAGGCAGTGGAGAATGTCATGTCTGAGGGCAATGTGTGGCGTGAATATAATGCAGAGAATTCGTAGTTTGGAAGTTTAGGAGGAGGTGCGGGATTACCAAAACTGTTGGCCAGAGGCTGAGGAAGGTTGTTGAGGTGTTCGGACATGTAGAGAGAATGGAGTGAAACAGAATGACTTCAAGAGTGTATCAGTCTGTAGTGGAAGGAAGGCGGGGTAGGGGTCGGCCTAGGAAAGGTTTGGAGAGAGGGGGTAAAGGAGGTTTGTGCACGAGGGGCTTGGACTTCCAGCGGGCATGTGTGAGCGTGTTTGATAGGAGTGAATGGAGACAAATGGTTTTTGATACTTGACGTGCTGTTGGAGTGTGAGCAAAGTAACATTTATGAAGGGGTTCAGGGAAACCGGCAGGCCGGACTTGAGTCCTGGAGATGGGAAGTACAGTGCCTGCACTCTGAAGGAGGGGGTGTTAATGTTGCAGTTTAAAAACTGTAGTGTAAAGCACCCTTCTGGCAAGACAGTGATGGAGTGAATGATGGTGAAAGTTTTTATTTTTCGGGCCACCCTGCCTTGGTGGGAATCGGCCAGTGTGATAATAAAATAATATAAATGCAGAATAATTATTTCGCCTGTGTTGTCAAAAAAGTGGAAAGACTTGAATGAAGAAACTGTGGAAACAGACTCCATACATAGAGTCAAGAGTAGGTACGATAGCGCCCACAAAACTAAGAGGGAATGAGGCAGGTTACGGTCAGGTTAAGGACAGGGGACCAGGAACTAAGACTCGACCCTCATAAATGTAGTAAGGTGAGTACACATAATACCTAGAGTTTACTTCGGCTTGTTTCTTTGAGTCAGCTCCCCCGCGGCCCTGGTTCCTGGTCTGGTCGATCAAGCTGTTAGTGCCCGCCGCCAGAGTTCCGTCTTTAAGCCAGCTAGAGGGATTATTGGTGATCCCCCTTATACATGAAGGAGGGGGGGGGCGTTGAAGAGTCGTGGTCCCTTAACACTTACTGAGTTCTCTCTCAGTGTACTCATCACTCCCCTGCTTTTCATCGGAGGTTTCCTGCACTGTCTACCAAGCCTCTTGTCTTGATAAGTAGTAATTTTTGTGGCCAGGTTCTGTACCAATCCCACCAGTATCTTCCTTGTATAAATTATGGTGTATCTTTCTCGCCTACGTTCCAAGGAGTACAGTTCCAGGGACCTCAAGTGATCCCAGTAATTTAGGTGTTTGACCGAGTTCATACGAGTTGTGAAGGTTCTCTGCACATTTTCCAGCTCAGAAATTTCTCCTGCCTTGAAAGTCACTGTTAGTACACAACAGTACTCCAGCCTAGAGAGAACCACTGACCTGAAGACTGTCATCACTGGCTTGGCATCTCTTGTTTTGAAGGTTCTAGTTATCCATCCTATCATTTCCTTATACTTGCGATGAAAACATTGTTTTTTTGTGTTCCTTGAATGTGAGATCTTCTGACATTATCACTCCCAGATCTCTCACACTTAACTTACGTTCTATTGAGTATTTTAGTTTATCTCGTACCCCGATCTTGTTGCTATTTACACCATTCTTCCGTGACGTAGTAACTGAAACTTGTCCTGATTGAACATCAGTGGTTCACTGGAAGACCTGGTTATATCAGCCTGTAGGTTCACTGTGCCATCTATGGCTGTCACATACACGTTCTGGTATCGAGTGTAAAGGACGACACAGTGTTATGATTGATGTCCCCGTCTCTGCGAGAATGAGGAAGAGAAGCGGGGTGAGTACTGTGCCTTGGGGGACACAATTTGACACTGTAACAGTCCCTGATTTCATTTCAGTTCTAACCATCGTTCCTCTCTAAGATTCCAGCCGTCTCTCTGCTTGCCCGTCCGTTTGTCCATCTCTCTTTTCCCATGTCTGTCTCCCCTCTACCGAGAAGAGACGGGTGAACTGCTGGATGTATGGTGGCCCGGATTTCTCCCCTCTTGCCTACCATTCTCCCCTTAGCATCTCCCCTCTTAACGGACACCACCTCCACCCCTCCCTGTCTGAGACAATGGTGGGCCAACACCCCTGTGCCACGCTCACCCACCCACCCACCTCACAGCTGTGATACCACCACAATCTTCCCACAACTCTGATACCACCACAACCCTCCCATAGCTGTGATACCGGCAACGCTTACTCCTACCATAAATACCTTTTCTATCAACTCTACCATCACTACCACCAACAATACTACATCCACCACCATTACTACCAACAATACCACATCCAGCACCATTACTGGAGTTTACCTGGAGAGAGTTCCGGGGGTCAACGCCCCCGCGGCCCGGTCTGAGACCAGGCCTCCTGGTGGATCAGAGACCTGATCAACAGGCTGTTGCTGCTGGCTGCACGCAAACCAACATACGAGCCACAGCCCGGCTGATCCGGAACTGACTTTAGGTGCTTGTCCAGTGCCAGGTTGAAGACTGCCAGGGGTCTGTTGGTAATCCCCCTTATGTGTGCTGGGAGGCAGTTGAACAGTTCTCGGGCCCCTGACACTTATTGTATGGTCTCTTAACGTGCTAGTGACACCCTGCTTTTCATTGGGGGGATGTGCATCGTCTGCCAAGTCTTTTGCTTTCGTAGTGGGTGATTTTCGTGTGCAAGTTCGGTACTAGTCCTCTTAGGATTTTCCAGGTGTATATAATCATGTATCTCTCCCTCCTGCGTTCCAGGGAATACAGGTTTAGGAACCTCAAGCGCTCCAATAATTGAGGTGTTTTTCTCCGTTATGCCGCGCCGTGAAAGTTCTCTGTACATTTTCTAGGTCGGGCAATTCACCTGCCTTGAAAGGTGCTGTTAGTGTGCAGCAATATTCCAGCCTAGATAGAACAAGTGACCTGAAGAGTGTCATCATGGGCTTGGCCTCCCTAGTTTTGAAGGTTCTCATTATCCATCCTGTCATTTTTCTAGCAGATGCGATTGATACAATGTTATGGTCCTTGAAGGTGAGATCCTCCGACATGATCACTCCCAGGTCTTTGACGTTGGTGTTTCGCTCTATTTTTGGCCCGAATTTGTTTTGTACTCTGATGAAAATTTAATTTTCCCCATGTTTCCATATTGAGTAATTGAAAATTTTCATCGTTGAAATTC
>NC_069442.1:37694122-37722008 GCF_026875155.1 Cherax quadricarinatus | reverse complement strand
AAACAATTACTCCTGTGATCAAATCAACCAATGATCATAAATACTATACTGTGATCAAACATCAACACAGTGATCATAAATACTCTACTGTGATCAACAAACTTTTCAAAAACCGTGATTCATAAATCAAATACGGGATCAAACATAAAACACATGATCATCAATAATACTGTGATAAACAACAAATCCCCCCCCCCAAACACATGACAAAATACTATATGTGATCAACATCAACACAATGATCATCAATACTACTACTGTGATCAACAACATCAACACAGTGATCATCAATACTACTACTGTGATCAACAACATCAACACAGTGATCATCAATACTACTACTGTGATCAACATCAACACAATGATCATCAATACTACTACTGTGATCAACAACATCAACACAGTGATCATCAATACTACTACTGTGATCAACATCAACACAATGATCATCAATACTACCACTGTGATCAACAACATCAACACAGTGATCATCAATACTACTACTGTGATCAACATCAACACAATGATCATCAATACTACCACTGTGATCAACAACATCAACGCTTTATAGTGGGCGAAGTTCTACATCTGTTCTCGTGAAATCGCCAAATCTACAGCAGAACCCCGCCCCTCTCTCTCTCTCTCTCTGTCTCTCTCTCTCTGTCTGTCTGTCTCTGTCTGTCTGTCTCTCTCTCTCTCCTCTCTCTCTCTCCTCTTCTCTCTCTCTCTCCTCTCTCTCTCTCTCTCTCTCTCTCTCTTCTCTCTCTCTCTCTCTCTCTCTCTGTCTGTCTGTCTGTCTGTCTGTCTCTCTCTCTCTCTCTCTGTCTGTCTGTCTGTCTCTCTCTCTGTCTCTCTCTCTCTGTCTCTCTCTCTGTCTCTCTCTCCGTCTCTCTTCCCTCGTGGACAACAGCCGCTCTTCCCCTCACTCATGCCATCATCAGAGAGGGGAAGTCTTAACGACCCAGCCTACCAGTTGGGTAGTTCCCCTCATCGTACACAACAGAGGTAACGATCATTGGTGTTCCCCTCATCCCTCGTCACTGCACGAGGGGTGACTCCCAGGTGAGTATGGGCCTCTGTGGGTAGTGCCCACAGGGGTGCCCCTGCCCAGGGGCACTGTTATGCCTCCCCCGCCTTCCCCTCTCCTTCCCTTTCCTCTACTTCCGGGAGAGAGTATGCAGGCTCCTCTCCCCTCTGTACAAACACACACGCGCGTGACGTTATCCACACGTACACACATCGAGGAGTGCACACACACACACATACAGTAGCGACCAGTGAAGAGGCGGAGCAGGAGCTATGACTCGACCCCTGTAACTACAAATAGGTGAGTACACATACTGTGACATAGTCCACAATATTAGTTCTATACATCTTCATTTATGTCTGTTTACCACCATGGGTGGGAGTCATCAGCGGGGTGCCCCAAGGATAAGTATCAGAATGCTTATTATTTCTTAAAAAAATATCTATATATTCCTGTTCGCTTATGACTTGGTTGGCAACGCAATTGTTTCACACACTGAGTGCCCGAGGTTCAATCTCCGGCACGACTGGAAATAAATGTTGGGCATGTGTGGCCCGGTGGCCTGGTGTGTGGCCCGGTGGCCTGGTGGCTAAAGCTCCCGCTTCACACACGGAGGGCCCGGGTTCGATTCCCGGCGGGTGGAAACATTTCGACACGTTTCCTTACACCTGTTGTCCTGTTCACCTAGCAGCAAATAGGTACCTGGGTGTTAGTCGACTGGTGTGGGTCGCATCCTGGGGGGACAAGATTAAGGACCCCAATGGAAATAAGTTAGACAGTCCTCGATGACGCACTGACTTTCTTGGGTTATCCTGGGTGGCTAACCCTCCGGGGTTAAAAATCCGAACGAAATCTTATCTTATCTTATCTTACCTTATACCTTATACCCCACTCCACAAAGGGGGCAGTAAAGCAACAGCAAAGAACTACAGACCAATAGCACTAACATCCCATATCATAAAATCTTTGAAAGGGTCGTAAGAAGCAAGATCACCACCCATCTAGAAACCCATCAGTCACACAACCCAGGGCAACATGGGTTTAGAACAGGTCGCTCCTGTCTGTCTCAACTATTGGATCACTACGACAAGGTCCTAAATGCACTAGAAGACAAAAAGAATGCAGATGTAATATATGCAGACTTTGCAAAAGCCTTCGACAAGTGTGACCATGGCATAATAGCGCACAAAATGCGTGCTAAAGGAATAACAGGAAAAGTCGGTCGATGGATCTATAATTTCCTCACTAACAGAACACAGAGAGTAGTCGTCAACAGAGTAAAGTCCGAGGCAGCTACGGTGAAAAGCTCTGTTCCACAAGGCACAGTACTCGCTCCCATCTTGTTCCTCATCCTCATATCCGACACAGACAAGGATGTCAGCCACAGCACCGTGTCTTCCTTTGCAGATGACACCCGAATCTGCATGACAGTGTCTTCCATTGCAGACACTGCAAGGCTCCAGGCGGACATCAACCAAATCTTTCAGTGGGCTGCAGAAAACAATATGAAGTTCAACGATGAGAAATTTCAATTACTCAGATATGGTAAACATGAGGAAATTAAATCTTCATCAGAGTACAAAACAAATTCTGGCCACAAAATAGGCGAAACACCAACGTCAAAGCCCTGAAGTGATCATGTCGGAGGATCTCACCTTCAAGGACCATAACATTGTATCAATCGCATCTGCTAGAAAAATGACAGGATGGATAATGAGAACCTTCAAAACTAGGGGGGCCAAGCCCATGATGACACTCTTCAGGTCACTTGTTCTATCTAGGCTGGAATATTGCTGCACACTAACAGCCCCTTTTTCAAGGCAGGTGAAATTGCCGACCTAGAAAATGTACAGAGAACTTTAAACGGGGGCGCATAACGGAGATAAAACACCTCAATTACTGGGAGCGTTTGAGGTTCCTAAACCTGTATCCCCTGGAACGCAGGAGGGAGAGATACATGATTATATCCCACCGGGAAAATCCAGAGGGACTAGTACCGAACTTGCACACGAAAATCACTCACTACGAAAGCAAAAGACTTTGGCAGACGATGCACCATCCCCCCAATGAAAAGCAGGGGTGTCACTAGAAAGTTAAAGACCATACAATAAGTGTCAGGGGCCCGAGACTGTTCAACTGCCCCCAGCATACATAAGGGGGATTACCAACAGACCCTGGCAGCTTCAAGCTGGCACTGGACAAGCACCTAAAGTCAGTTCCGATCAGCCGGGCTGGGGGCTCGTACGTTGGTTTGCGTGCAGCCAGCAGCAACAGCCTGGTTGATCAGGCTCTGATCCACCAGGAGGCCTGGTCCCAGACCGGGCCGGGGGGGCGTTGACCCCCGGAATCTCTCCGGGTACTCCAGGTACTAAAACCTGTTGTCACTGTTGACCTAACATAAGTAGGTACCTGGGTTTTATTACCTTACACTGCTGTCTTTGTTCACCTAGCAGTAAGTGGGTACCTGGGTGTTAGTCACCTTACGCCTGCTATCCCTGTTTCCCCTAGCAGCAAGTAGGTACCTGGGTGTTAATCGACTGGTGTGGGTGCATCCTGGAGGACAAGTTTGAAGACCAGAATGGAAATAAGACAGACAGTCCTCGATGACCCACTGACTCTCCAGAGTTACCCTGGGTGGCTAACCCTCCGGGTTTAAAATCCAGAGAGTTTATCCAGGTAAATACGAAGTAATATAAACATAAGAAGGGGGGGGGGGGAGACCAGATAAGACCACCATCGGGAGGGGAAGTGTACAGAAAGCAAGAAATAGAAGGACCAAGGGGTAATTACTACGCCGAACATATCACCATTGGCGAAATGAAAACCCACATCGCATCAACAATGCAAGCGAGCCAACAAATCTAAGACTTGCAATGGCAAATCTCGATAAGAAATATTCCAGAACATTTTGCTGCAGACCTGCGAGGGTCGTCCTGGGATTCTGATTGATTTTGCCACCGATGTGGTTATTGTCCAGCCTGTGTCCAGCCTGTGTCCAGCCTGTGTCCAGTCTGTAGACGGTAGCTCAAGAACATGTGGATACACGAGAGGCCTAAAAACTAGACCCCAACAGGACTTACACGAGTAAAATATAAATATATACTGCAGTTGGCTTATTTGTCGACAGCAAATATGGGAAATTTGCTTAATATATCTGGTATCATATTTACATTTAGATAGCTTGATACGTCACATAAGGCTATCTCTGTGTTCCTCAATAAGTGGACGACAGAGCACATAGCATTCAAGATAGGCTGTTACTTTGGCTTGTTATCTACAAGGAAAATGATATGTACACTTATATTGCGATCTACACCTTATATTGCAATCAACACGGTACCTAACCTAACCTAACCTAGGTTAGGTTAGGTTAGGTACCGTGTTAGGTTAGGTTAGGTTAGGTTAGGTTAGGTTAGGTTAGGTTAGGTTAGGTTAGGTTAGGTACCGTTTTGATTGCAATAAAAGGTGTAGATCGCATAACAAAGTAGATCGCAATATAAGTGTAGATATCATCCCAAATTAGATTCATAACACGTAGAAAAGAAGCTACAGGTAGCACCCAAGATAGTGACCATAGGGCTGGACACACATGACTTAATCATCAACATATAAGACGCACTTCCCCAAAGAAAGACTTAGAAAATCACCCTGCCAAGGGTAGCTTTTGGGTTGCGTTTCAACAGTTGTTTACTAACGTTACATTACCTTATAATTGATTGAAAACATCGTCTTATAGCTATCATATAATCGTGCGCCTTATACGCCGAAAAATACGTAAATGATAGATTAGAAGGCAGGTTGGCCAAAGAGATGTTAGGCAATATTTTTTTTTTTCAGTTTGAGAGTGGCAAAAGTGGTAAACATATAGATTGAACAAGAAGGTAAACCCCATGCACAGTTTCAAGAGTAGGTATGATAGTGTTCAGGAGGCCAGTAATGCTGGTCCAGTGCTTTTGAGGTTCAGAGGTGGGGCCAGGATCTGAGTCGCGATCCCTGCAAGTACAATTCAGTGAATACAACTCGGTGAGTACAACTTGGTGAGTACAACTCAGTAAGTACAACTCGGTAAGTACAACTCGGTGAGTACAACTTGGAATCTGATGGAGGCCTCGAAACGTGAAGACAGAGAGTTGTTGGAGACAGTAAAGAGAAATATGTTAAGCCAACATGTTGAAGACACCACAAGGTGATAAAGGACGAACCAGCAAGACTGTGTCTGGTATTCTCCCTGAGTGAGGCAGACAGTGTAAACAGAACATGTTTCCAGGGGACCACATGGTGTCACTCCGGACCTACCTGTCAGGGAGGGATGGAAGGGGAATGAGTGGATTCGAGAAACACCACATTCTTCGTTCTAAAAGAATAGTGTTATTCTTTCGTCTCAAAAATAGTGTGCGTTTATGGTCAAGAATAAAGTGCAGCGAGATAAAAATTTGGGGGTAAAAAGGCATGGAAGAAAATATAGGAGAGCAAAAATCCAGAAATTGAAGACTTAGGGGTGACTATGTTGGTAAATTTTGAGAACCCCACAGCAGCGAGTACTCACCCAGAACCTAGGCTGGTACACAGCAGCGAGTACTCACCCAGAACCTAAAGGGTGGTACACAGCAGCGAGTACTCACCCAGAACCTAGACTGGTAAAACACAGCGAGTACTCACCCAGAACCTAGGCTGGTACACAGCAGCGAGTACTCCACCCAGAACCTAGGCTGGTACACAGCAGCGAGTATTTCTCACCCAGAACCTAGGCTGGTACACAGCAGCGAGTACTCACCCAGAACCTAGCTGGTACACAGCCAGCGAGTACTCCCCCCTGAACCTAGACTGGTACACAGCGCGAGTACTCACCCAGAACCTAGACTGATAAAAGCAGCGAGTACTCACCCAGAACCAGGCTGGTACACAGCAGCGAGTACTCACCCAGAACCTAGACTGGTAAACAGCAGCGAGTACTCACCCAGAATAGGCGGTACACAGCAGCGAGTACTCACCCAAAAACCTAGACTGGTACCACAGCAGCGAGTTTCTCACCCGAACCTAGACTGGTACACAGCAGCGAGTACTCACCCAGAACCTAGGTTGAACACAGAAGCGAGTACTCACCCAGAATCTAGGCTGGTACAAGCAGCGAGTACTCACCCCGAACCTAGGCTGGTACACAGCAGCGAGTACTCACCCAGAAAAGGCTGGTACACAGCAGCGATACTCACCCAGAACCTAGACTGGTACACCCGCAGCGAGTATCACTCAGAACCTAGACTGGTACACAGCACGAGTACTCACCCAGAACCTAGACTGGTACACAGCAGTGGGGTACTCACCCAGAACCTAGGCTGGTACACAGCAGCGAAATATTCAACCAGAACCTAGGCAGGTACACAGCAAACGAGTACTCACCCAGAACCTAGACTGGTACACAGCAGTGAGTACTCACCCGAAACCTAGGCTGGTTACACAGCAGCGAATATTCAACCAAACCTAGGCAGGTACACAGCAGCGAGTACTCACCCAGAACCTAGACTGGTACACAGCAGTGAGTACTCACCCAGAACATAGGCTGGTACACAGCAGCGAATATTCAACCAGAACCTAGGCTGGTACACAGCAGCGAATATTCAACCAGAACCTAGGCTGGTACACAGCAGCAAATATTCAACCAGAACCTAGGCTGGTAAAACAGCAGCGAATATTCAACCAGAACCAAGGCTGGTACACAGCAGCAAATTTTTCAACCAGAACCTAGGCTGGTACACAGCAGCAAATATTCAACCAGAACCTAGGCTGGTACACAGCAGCGAATATTCAACCAGAACCTAGGCTGGTACACAGCAGCGAATATTCAACCAGAACCTAGGCAAGTACACAGCAGCGAGTACTCACCCAGAACCTAGACTGGTACACAGCAGTGAGTACTCACCCAGAACATAGGCTGGTACACAGCAGCGAATATTCAACCAGAACCTAGGCAGGTACACAGCAGCGAATATTCAACCAGAACCTAGGCTGGTACACAGCAGCGAAATTTCAACAGAACCTAGGCTGGTACACAGCAGCAAATATTCAACCAGAACCAAAGGCCCGGTACACAGCAGCGAATATTCAACCAGAACCTAGGCGGTACACAGCACAAATATTCAACCAGAACCTAGGCTGGTACACAGCAGCGAATATTCAACCAGAACCTAGGCTGGTACACAGCAGCGAATATTCAACCAGAACCTAGGCTGGTACACAGCAGCAAATATTCAACCAGAACCTAGGCTGGTACACAGCAGCGAATATTCAACCAGAACCTAGGCTGGTACACAGCAGCGAATATTCAACCACAACCTAGACTGTTACACAGAAGCGAATATTCAACCAGAACCTAGGCTGGTACACAGCAGCGAGTACTCACCCAGAACCTAGACTGGTACA
Source organism: Cherax quadricarinatus (assembly GCF_026875155.1). Classification (NCBI taxonomy): domain Eukaryota; kingdom Metazoa; phylum Arthropoda; class Malacostraca; order Decapoda; family Parastacidae; genus Cherax; species Cherax quadricarinatus. The sequence goes on along the minus strand of NC_069442.1, from coordinate 37,714,564 downwards.
CAGCAGCGAGTACTCACCCAGAACCTAGACTGGTACACAGCAGCGAGTACTCGCCCAGAACCTAGGCTGGAACACAGCAGCGAGTACTCACCCAGAACCTAGGCTGGTACACAGCAGCGAGTACTCACCCAGAATCTAGGCTGGTATAACAGCAGCGAGTACTCACACCAGAACCTAGGCTGGTAAAACAGCAGCGAGTACTCACCCAGAACCTAGACTGGTAAAACGCAGCAGTACTCACCCAGAATAGCTGGTACACAGCAGCGAGTACCCACCCAGAACCTAGACTGGTACACAGCAGCGAGTACTCACCCAGAACCTAGACTGGTACACAGCAGCGAGTACTCACCCAGAACCTAGGTTGGAACACAGAAGCGAATACTCACCCAGAATCTAGGCTGGTACACAGCAGCGAGTACTCACCCAGAACCTAGACTGGTACACAGCAGCGAGTACTCACTCAGAACCTAGACTGGTACACAGCAGCGAGTACTCACCCAGAACCTAGACTGGTACACAGCAGTGAGTACTCACCCAGAACCTAGGCTGGTACACAGCAGCGAATATTCAACCAGAAACTAGGCAGGTACACAGCAGCGAGTACTCACCCAGAACCTAAACTGGTACACAGCAGTGAGTACTCACCCAGAACCTAGGCAGGAGCACAGCAGCGAGTACTCACCCAGAATCTAGGCTGGTATACAGCAGCGAGTACTCACCCAGAACCTAGGCTGGTACACAGCAGCGAGTACTCACCCAGAACCTAGACTGGTACACAGCAGCGAGTACTCACCCAGAATAGGCTGGTACACAGCAGCGAGTACTCACCCAGAACCTAGACTGGTACACAGCAGCGAGTACTCACCCAGAACCTAGACTGGTGCACAGCAGCGAGTACTCACCCAGAACCTAGGTTGGAACACAGAAGCGAGTACTCACCCAGAATCTAGGCTGGTACACAGCAGCGAGTACTCACCCAGAACCTAGGCTGGTACACAGCAGCGAGTACTCACCCAGAAAAGGCTGGTACACAGCAGCGAGTACTCACCCAGAACCTAGACTGGTACACAGCAGCGAGTACACACTCAGAAAGTAGACTGGTACACAGCAGCGAGTACTCACCCAGAACCTAGACTGGTACACAGCAGTGAGTACTCCCCCAGAACCTAGGCTGGTACACAGCAGCGAATATTCAACCAGAACCTAGGCAGGTACACAGCAGCGAGTACTCACCCAGAACCTAACTGGTACACAGCAGTGAGTACTCACCCAGAACATAGGCTGGTACACATCACGAATATTCAACCAGAACCTAGGGTGGTACACAGCAGCGAATATTCAACCAGAACCTAGGGTGGTACACAGCAGCAAATATTCAAACCAGAACCTAGGCTGGTACACAAACAGCGAATATTCAACCAGAACCAAGGCTGGTACACAGCAGCGAATATTCAACCAGAACCTAGGCTGGCACACAGCAGCAAATATTCAACCAGAACCAAGGCTGGTACACAGCAGCAAATATTCAACCAGAACCAGGCTGGTACACAGCAGCAAATATTCAACCAGAACCTAGCCTGGTACCCCAGCAGCGAATATTCAACCAGAACCTAGGCGGTACACAGCAGCGAATATTCAACCAGAACCTAAGCAGGTACACAGCAGCGAGTACTCACCCAGAACCTAGACTGGTACACAGCAGTTAGTACTCACCCAGAACATAGGCTGGTACACAGCAGCGAATATTCAACCAGGGAAACCCAGGCTGGTACACAGCAGCGAATATTCAACCAGAACCTAGGTGGTACACAGCAGCGAATATTCAACCAGAACCTAGGCTGGTACATACAGCAAATATTCAACCAGAACTAGGCTGGTACACAGCAGCGAATATTCAACCAGAACCCAAAGGGTGGTACACAGCAGCAAATATTCAACCAGAACCTAGGCTGGTACACAGCAGCAAATATTCAACCAGAACCTAGGCTAGTACACAGCAGCAAATATTCAACAGAACCTAGGCTGGTACAACAGCACGAATATTCAAACCCGAACCTAGGCTGGTACACAGCAGCGAATATTCAACCAGAATCTAAGCTGTTACACAGAAGCGAGTACTCAACCAGAACCTAGGCTTGTACACAGCAGCAAATATTCAACCAGAACCTAGGCTGGTACACAGCAGCGAATATTCAACCAGAACCAAGGCTGGTACACAGCAGCGAATATTCAACCAGAACCTAGGCTGGCACACAGCAGCGAGTACTCACCCAGAACCTAGACTGGTACACAGCAGCGAGTACTCACCCAGAACCTAGACTGGACAAAAGCAAGCGAGTACTCGCCCAAACCTAGGCTGGAACACAGCAGCGAGTACTCACCCAGAATCTAGGCTGGTATACAGCAGCGAGTACTCACCCAGAACCTAGGCTGGTACACAGCAGCGAGTACTCACCCAGAACCTAGACTGGTACACCCGCAGCGAGTACTCACCCAGAATAGGCTGGGACACAGCACGAGTACCCAACCCAGAACCTAGACTGGTACACAGCAGCGAGTACTACCCCCAGAACCTAGACTGGTACACAGCAGCGAGTACTCACCCAGAACCTAGGTTGGAACACAGAAGCGAGTACTCACCCAGAATCTAGGCTGGTACTCAGCAGCGAGTACTCACCCAGAACCTAGGCTGGTACACAGCAGCGAGTACTCACCCAGAATAGGCTGGTACACAGCAGCGAGTACTCACCCAGAACCTAGACTGTTACACAGCAGTGAGTACTCACCCAGAACATAGGCTGGTACACATCAGCGAATATTCAACCAGAACCTAGGCTGGTACACAGCAGCGAATATTCAACCAGAACCTAGGCTGGTACACAGCAGCAAATATTCAACCAGAACTTAGGCTGGTACACAGCAGCGAATATTCAACCAGAACCAAGGCTGGTACACAGCAGCGAATATTCAACCAGAACCTAGGCTGGCACACAGCAGCAAATATTCAACCAGAACCAAGGCTGGTACACAGCAGCAAATATTCAACCAGAACCTAGGCTGGTACACAGCAGCAAATATTCAACCAGAAAACCCAGCCTGGTACAAGCAGCGAATATTCAACCAGAACCTAGGCTGGTACACAGCAGCGAATATTCAACCAGAACCTAAGCAGTACACAGCACGAGTACTCACCCAGAACCTAGACTGGTACAACAGCAGTGAGTACTCACCCAGAAAATAGGCTGGGACACAGCAGCGAATAATCAACCAGAACCTAGGCTGGTACACAGCAGCGAATATTCAACCAGAACCTAGGCTGGTACACAGCACGAATATTCAACCAGAACCTAGGCTGGTAAAACAGCACAAATATTCAACCAGAACCTAGGCTGGTACACAGCAGCGAATATTCAACCAGAACCAAGGCTGGTACACAGCAGCAAATATTCAACCAGAACCTAGGGGTGGGACTTCAAACAGCAAATATTCACCAGAACCTAGGCTAGTACACAGCAGCTAATATTCAACCAGAACCTAGGCTGGTACACAAGCAGCGAATATTCAACCAGAACCTAGGCTGGTACACAGCAGCGAATATTCAACCAGAATCTAAGCTGTTACACAGAAGCGAGTACTCAACCAGAACCTAGGCTGGTACACAGCAGCAAATATTCAACCAGAACCTAGGCTGGTACACAGCAGCGAATATTCAACCAGAACCAAGGCTGGTACACAGCAGCGAATATTCAACCAGAACCTAGGCTGGCACACAGCAGCGAGTACTCACCCAGAACCTAGACTGGTACACAGCAGCGAGTACTCACCCAGAACCTAGACTGGTACACAGCAGCGAGTACTCGCCCAGAACCTAGGCTGGAACACAGCAGCGAGTACTCACCCAGAATCTAGGCTGGTATACAGCAGCGAGTACTCACACAGAACCTAGGCTGGTACACAGCAGCGAGTACTCACCCAGAACCTAGACTGGTACACAGCAGCGAGTACTCACCCAGAACCTAGACTGGTACACAGCAGCGAGTACCCACCCAGAACCTAGGTTGGAACACAGAAGCGAGTACTCACCCAGAATCTAGGCTGGTACTCAGCAGCGAGTACTCACCCAGAACCTAGGCTGGTACACAGCAGCGAGTACTCCCCCAAATAGGCTGGTACACAGCAGCGAGTACTCACCCCAGAACCTAAAACTGGTACACAGCAGCGAGTACTCACTCAGAACCTAGGCTTTTACACAGCAGCGAGTACTCACCCAGAACCTAGACTGGTACACAACAGTGAGTACTCACCCAGAACCTAGGCTGGTACACAGCAGCGAATATTCAACCAGAAACTAGGCAGTACAAAAGCAGCGAGTGCTCACCCAGAAAACCCAGACTGGTTTCACAGCATGAGTACTCACCCAGAACATAGGCTGGTACACAGCAGCGAATATTCAACCAGAACCAAGGCTGGTACACAGCAGCGAATATTCAACCAGAAACTAGGCTGGCACACAGCAGCAAATATTCAACCAGAACCTAGGCTGGTACACAGCAGCAAATATTCAACCAGAACCTAGGCTGGTACACAGCAGCGAATATTCAACCAGAACCAAGGCTGGTACACAGCAGCGAATATTCAACCAGAAACTAGGCTGGCACACAGCAGCAAATATTCAACCAAACCTAGGCTGGTAAACCCAGCAGCGAATATTCAACCAGAACCTAGGCTGGTACACAGCAGCGAATATTCAACCAGAACCTAGGCTGGTACACAGCAGCGAATATTCAACCAGAACCAAGGCTGGTACACAGCAGCGAATATTCAACCAGAAACTAGGCAGGTACACAGCAGCGAGTGCTCACCCAGAACCTAGACTGGTACACAGCAGTGAGTACTCACCCAGAACATAGGCTGGTACACAGCAGCGAATATTCAACCAGAACCAAGGCTGGTACACAGCAGCGAATATTCAACCAGAAACTAGGCTGGCACACAGCAGCAAATATTCAACCAGAACCTAGGCTGGTACACAGCAGCAAATATTCAACCAGAACCTAGGCTGGTACACAGCAGCAAATATTCAACCAGAACCTAGGCTGGTACACAGCAGCGAATATTCAACCAGAACCTAGGCTGGTACACAGCAGCAAACATTCAACCAGAACCTAGGCTGGTACACAGCAGCAAATATTCAACCAGAACCTAGGCTGGTACACAGCAGCAAAAATTTCAACCAGAACCTAGGCTGGTACACAGCAGCAAATATTCAACCAGACACCAGGCTGGTACACAGCAGCGAATATTCAACCAGAAAATAGGCTGGTACACAGCAGCGAATATTCAACCAGAACCTAGGCTGGTACACAGAAGCGAGTACTCAACGAGAACCTAGGCTGGTACACAGCAGCAAATATTCAACCAGAACCTAGGCTGGTACACAGCAGCGAATATTCAACCAGAACCAAGGCTGGTACACAGCAGGGAATATTTAACCAGAACCTAGGCTGGCACACAGCAGCGAGTACTCAACCAGAACCTAGGCTGGTACACAGCAGCGAATATTTAACCAGAACCTAGGCTGGCACACAGCAGCGAGTACTCAACCAGAACCTAGGCTGGTACACAGCAGAGAATATTCAACCAGAACCTAGGCTGGTACACAGCAGCAAATATTCAACCAGAACCTAGGCTGGTACACAGCAGCGAATATTCAACCAGAACCTAGGCTGGTACACAGCAGCGAATATTCAACCAGAAGATAGGCTGCTACACAGAAGCGAGTACTGAACCAGAACCTAGGCTGGTACACAGCAGCAAATATTCAACCAGAACCTAGGCTGGTACACAGCAGCGAATATTCAACCAGAACCAAGGCTGGTACACAGCAGCGAATATTCAACCAGAACTAAAGGGTGGCACACAGCAGCGAGTACTCAACCAGAACCTAGCTGGGTACACAGCAGCGAATATTCAACCAGAACCTAGGCTGGCACACAGCAGCGAGTAGTCAACCAGAACCTAGGCTGGTACACAGCAGCGAATATTCAACTAGAACCTAGGCTGGCACACAGCAGCGAGTACTCAACCAGAACCTAGGCTGGTACACAGCAGCAAATATTCAACCAGAACCTAGGCTGGTACCAGCAGCGAATATTTAACCAGAACCTAGGCTGGTACACAGCAGCGAATATTCAACCAGAACCTAGGCTGCTACACAGAAGCGAGTACTCAACCAGAACCTAGGCTGGTACACAGCAGCAAATATTCAACCAGAACCTAGGCTGGTACACAGCAGCGAATATTCAACCAGAAAACCCAAGGCTGGTACATAAACAGCGAATATTCAACCAAACCTAGGGGTGGCACACAGCAGCGAGTACTCAACCAGAACCTAGGCTGGTACACAGCAGCGAATATTCAACCAGAACCTAGGCTGGCACACAGCAGCGAGTAGTCAACCAGAACCTAGGCTGGTACACAGCAGCGAATATTCAACTAGAACCTAGGCTGGCACACAGCAGCGAGTACTCAACCAGAACCTAGGCTGGTACACAGCAGCAAATATTCAACCAGAACCTAGGCTGGTACACAGCAGCGAATATTCAACCAGAACCTAGGCTGGTACACAGCAGCGAATATTCAACCAGAACCTAGGCTTGCACACAGCAGCAAATATTCAACCAGAACCAAGGCTGGTACACAGCAGCGAGTACTCACCAGGAACCTAGGCTGGCACACAGCAGCGAGTACTCACCCAGATCCTAGACTGGTACATAACCACATAAGACAGAAGATGGCAGTAAAGGAATATGTAATTAGGTTCATTACAGAGGGAGATAAACAAACAAGGAATGACAGGGAGGTATGTGAAGAACTGAATAAAAAGCCAAAAGTGTATTTTTTTTTACCGAAGAATTAGGGACGATACCAGGAGAAGGAGGAAAGTATGAACAACAAAGATGAGAAGAAATTCAATGACAAATGAGGAAGTGGAAGAGCTCCTTAGGATCTAGATGCAACAAAACCGTAAGAGCAGACGAGCCCAAATTACCTGAGATATTAGGAGTTGCAGTGAAGACTTGGTTTACCCCTTAATTAAGGACGTACAGCAAGTCAGTGTAAACATGGAAGCTCCTCCTCCTCCTTGATTCGCCGGGACTCTCCCGGTTCGGGTCTTTTTTCCCGATGGTGACCCGGTCTCGGCTCCCTGTCTTTGGGAGTGTCTGAGACCTAAAATCTGCCATGGGAGGAGGTACAAGTCCTCCTCATCCGCCAGACAGTTGGACCACTGCTACGTGGACACAGTACGCAAGAAGAAAAGAAAATGACAAGAAACACTAAACCATTGATCATTTTTTCTTTACTGACATTTACAGGTTTGGAACACATAATGAAAGAGCAAATTGAGACCTTGAAAGCAGTAGATTTATAAAGACGACCAGCACGGTTTAGAGATGGTAAATTTTTTTTTTCGCAAAATCTCCCTGAGTTTAATGGCAAAGTGACACAAATAAAGCAGAAGAAGATTGGATACACTATATATTGCGTAACACAAGCGTAGATATGGCCTGCACACCATGCAATAACCACTTAGGAACCAGCAAACAGACAGCAGAAAATAAAATTTAAAATATTTCCTTCACCAAAGAATAAATATATAAAATAAAAATATATATATATATATATTTAAAAATATTATATATATATATATATATATATATATATATATATATATATATATATATACATATATATATATATATATATATATATATATATATATATATATATATATATATATTATATATATATATATATATATATATATATATATATATTATATATATATATATATATATAACAAGGCTGAAGGGGTAGGGAGTTTCGGTGGGGGGAAATAAATGGGATTAAATCTGGAATATCTGAGAGAGTTAGAGCAAAGGAAGGGGTAGCAGTAATGTTGAAGGATCAGTTATGGAAGGAAAAAAGAGAAAATGAATGTGTAAATTCAAGGATTATGTAGATTAATGGAAAGGTTGGATGCAAAAAGTGGGTCATAATAAGCGTGTATGCACCTGGAGAAGAGAGAAATGTAGAGGAGAGAGAGAAAATTTTGGGAGATGTTAAGTGAATGTTATAGGAACCTTTGAACCAAGTGAGAGAGTAATTGTGGTAGGGGACCTGAATGCTAAAGTAGGAGAAACTTTTAGAGAGGGTGTGGTAGGTAAGTTTGGGGGTGCCAGGTGTAAATGATAATGGGAGCCCTTTGATTGAACTTTGTATAGAAAGGGGTTTAGTTATAGATAATACATATTTACGAAAAAGAGGATAAATAAGTATACAAGATATGATGCAGGGCGAAATGACAGTAGTTTTTTTGGATTATGTATTGGTAGATAAAAGACTGTTGAGTAGACTTCAGGATGTACATGTTTATAGAGGGGCCACAGATATATCAGATCACTTTCTAGTTGTAGCTACACTGAGAGTAAAGGTAGATGGGATACAAGGAGAATAGAAGCATCAGGGAAGAGAGAGGTGAAGGTTTATAAACTAAAAGAGGAGGCAGTTAGGGTAAGTATAAAGAGTTATTGGAGGATAGATGGGCAAATGAGAGCATAGGCAATTTGGGGTCAAAGAGTATGGGGTGGGTTTTAAAAATGTAGTGTTAGGTGTTCGCAAAAGGGTTTGGGGTTTCGGGAAAAGTGGGGGCGGGAGGGAAAGAGGGGGCGATGATTAAAGGAGTAGAAAGGGAAAAAATTTTGATATGAAAAGTTTTTACAAATTAAAAAGTGATGCAAGGAGGGAAGGGTAAAAGGGAGAAAAAGGGGAGGGTTTAAAGGGAGAGTGGTTAAAAGAAAATGTTAAAAAGAGAGAAAATGAGAGAGTGGGTGAGTTTTAATCAAAAAATTTTTTGTTGTAAAATAAAAAAAAGTTTTGGGGGTGAGATTAACAATTTAAAGGAAAGCCTAGAAAACCAAATGGATTTGTCATTTTAAAAAAGGAGGGGAGTTATTAAATGGGATTTAGGGGTTTTGGGGAAGATGGAAGGAATTTTTTGAGGAATTGTTTAAAGTTGTTTAAAGATGGGGAAGCTGTGATTTCATGTATGGGGCAAGGAGGAATTAACATCTTGTGGGAAAGTGAGGAAGACCCGTTGTGGTGTGGGGGGGGAAGTTTGTGAGGTAGTAGGTAAAAAAAAGGGGGGTAAAGGCAGCCGGGTTTGGGAGGGGAAATAAAGATGGAAATGTTAAAAGCAGGGGGGATATTTTTTTTGGGGTGGTTGGTGTTTTTATTTAATAAATGTATGGAAGGGGAAAAAGGGTTTCCTGGGGAATTGGGGCCAAAAGAGCTGAAATGTTCTTTTTTATAAAGGAAAAGGGGGGACAAAAGAGAGTAAAAAAAAATTTATAGGAGAAACGGGCCGATCTTTTCTGAGAGATTAGGGAGCAAAAAAAATTTGGGGTTGGGTTTTCCCAACACAACAATGCCCCTTTTCTGTCACGTCAGAGTTTCACAGTCATCTTTTGAGGTCTTATCCTCCAAAACTGTCTTTCCCTACTTCCAACTCGAACAGTCCCCCCGTCTAGTTGAACCCTCTTAAAAAAATTTTTCCCTTTTTATGATCTTAGTGTGGCTTCTTTCCCTTGTGGGTCCCTTCCTCTCCCATTTACATTGTAAAATGCCCCAAAACTTCAAAACACCCGTAAATTAAAACCTGACCCTCTTTTTTCTTTTTTTTTTTTCTTTTTTTTTTTCTTTTTTTCTTCCCCCTTTTCCCCTTTTCCCTTTTTCCTTTTTTCTCTGGGTTGTCTTTCTCTTTTCTGTCCGTTTTTCTTTTCCCTTCTTCATTTTTTTCCCCATTCCCTTTCACGCCCTCGTGCGCTTGCTCCCCCTTGGGGGGGGGGCATAGCTCTCTTGCAGGTTCCCTTCCTTTGTATTTAAATGGCTCTTTCCCCCTTTTTCCTTTCTTTTCTACCAGGGCCCATACTACTCCCTCTTCTTTACTATACAATTCTATATACTACTGATAAAATTAAGCACTGTGCAGGGTTCGGTTGTTTTTGGGTTGTGGACTTTTTCCCATCCGTGGGGGCCCGGGGATGGCAAAAGGTCCGTTGGGGATCCCCGGGTTTGTTGTGAGGGGGTTTTTTTTAACTAGTCGGTATTATATACCTTCTTGTACTACTCTATTTACTACCACAAACCTTTTTCCCTGCCTATATATAGCGTCCGGGCCCCACTTTGGTTAGGGGGAAATTTTGTAAATGGCCCAAGTCGGACCGAAACGTGTGTAAGCTTCTCTTTTTTTGTGTGGGTTATTTGTGTGGGGGATAAGTCTTTTAAAGTATATGGAAAAGTTTTTGGTTAGGTTATTTTTGAAAGAATTAAGAGAAAGATGGAGAATAGGATAGCAGATGAGAAAGGGGGGCTTTGGGAAAAGGGTTTGGGGGGTGTGTGGACCAGGTTTTTACAGTAAAAAACTTATAATTGAAAGTTTTTAGAAAAGGGTTAAAGAGGTTTTTGGGGGCATTTAGGGGATTTAAAAAAGGCGTATGACGGGTTTGGATGGGGGCAATGGGCAGATGTTGCGGGTGAAAGGGTTTTAGGAGGTAGGTTATGAAAGCGGGTTAAAGGGGTTTTTTTTTACGGGGATAGTGAGGCTAAAGTTAGAGTATGTGGGAAAAGAGGGAAAAATTTTTCCCCAGAAAAAGTAGGTTTAAAACCAAGGATGTGTGATGTCACTTTTGGGTTTTTTAAATATATTTATAGAGGGGGTTGAAAGAAAAGGAAAATTGCGGGGGTTTTGGGCCCAGGGGCCCGTGGATTTAAAAAAGAAAAAGGAATAAAACCCCAAAAAAGGGGGATTTGTCACAGTTGTTTTTGTTTGTTGACACTGTGCTCTTGGGGGGGAATTATAAAGAGAAGTTGCAGGGTTGGGGGGATGAATTTGGTAGGGTATGCAAAACAAGGAAAATTAAAATTTAAATACAGGAAAAAGATTTTAAGGTTATGAGGATAACAAAAAAAATTAAAAAGGGGTTTTTTGAGAAAGTTGGATATCAGATTGGGGGGGAGAGAGTTTGGAAAGGGGGGTGAATGTATTCAGATATTTTGGGGAGTGGACGTGTCAGCGGATGGGTCTATAAAAGAGAGGGGTGAATATAGAATTGATGGGGGGGAAAAGGGTAAAGCGTGCATTTAGGAGTCTTTTGGGGGAAAAAGAACTTTGTCCTTGGGGCAAAGAAGGGGAAAATGTATGGGAATAGTTTTCCCAAAATGCTCTTATTTGGGTGTGAAGCATGGGTGATGAATGTTGAGCGGGGAAAAGGGCTGGGGGGCGAGGGAGATGTCATGTTGGGGGGAAATGTGTGGTGTGAATATTAATGCAGAGAATTCTTTTAGTTTGGAAGTTTGGGGGGGTGGGGGGATTCCCAAAATGTTGCCAGGGGGGGGGAAGGGGTTTTTGAGGTGGTTTGGGCATGTAGAGAGAAAAAGGAGCGAAACAGAAAGACTTCAGAGTGTATCAGTCTGTTGTGGGGAAAGGGAAAGGGGGGGTGGGGGGCCCGGGCCCGGGGAAGGGTTTGGGGGGAGGGGGTAAAGGAGGTTTTGTGCACGAAGGGGGTTGGACTTCCCGGGGCATGTTGAGCGGGTTTTATAAAGGGTTGTGAATGGAGGACAAATTTGGGTTTTTTATACTGGCGTTTCTGTTGGAGTAAAAAAAACATTTATGAAGGGATTCGGGGAAAGGGAGGCCGGTCTTGAGTCCCGGAGATGGGGCAGTACAGTGTTGAAATTGAAGGAGGGGTTTTTAATGTTCAGTTTTTAAAAAATTTAGTGAAAAAACCCTTCTGGAAAGGGCAGGGTTTGGGGGTAATGATGGTTTTAAAATTTTTATTTTTTGGGCCACCCCGCCTTGGTGGGGGAAACGGCCCGTGTGATAATAAAATAATATAAAAAAGCAGAATAATTTTTTCGCCGTGTTTTTCAAAAAATTTGGGAAAGGGTTGAATGAAGAAACTGTGGAAACGACTCCCTACTTTGGTCAAAAAGTAGGTTTCCCCATAGCGCCCCCCAAGATAAGAGGGGGAAAGAGGCAGGTTACGGGCAGGGGTTTAAAGGGCAGGGGGCCCGGAACTAGCTCGACCCCCATAATGTGTAAGGTGGGGTTTCAAAATAATACCCTTGAGTTTACTTTTGGTTGTTTTTTGAGTCAGCTCCCCCGCGGCCCCGGTTCTGGTTGGTTTGATCAAGCTGTTTTTTTTCCCGCCCCCCGGGGTTCCGTCTTTAAGGGCCCGTGGGGATTTTGGGTCCCCCTTTTACCTGAAGGGGGGGGGCCCTTTTAAAAAGGGGCGTGGGTCCCTTTAAAATTTCTGAGTTTTCTTTTCAGTGTACTTCACTCCCCTGCTTTTTTATCGGAGGTTTCCCGCAATGTCTCCAAGCCTCTTGTCTTGATAAAATAGTAATTTTTGTGGCCAGGTTCTGTACCAATCCCAACCCGTATTTCCTTGTTTAAAAATTTTGGTGTATCTTTTTGCCTACTTCCAAGGAGACAGTTAGGGTCTTCAAGTGATCCCCGTAATTTAGGTGTTTGACCCCGTCATACGGTTGTGAAGGGTTTTCTGCACCCTTTTCCGTCTGAAAATTTTTTGCCTTGAAAGTGATGTTAGTACACAACAGTACTCTAGTAGGAGAACCATGACGGGAAACTGTCATCACCCGGGGTTGGCATCTTTTTTTGAAGGGTTTTAGTTTTTCCTTTCCTTTTCATTTCTTTTTATTGCGATGAAAACATTGTTTTTTTTTGCTTTGAATTTTGAGATCTTCTGGGCATCCTCACTCCCAGATCTCTCCCCATTAACCTTTCGTTTATTGAGTATTTTAGTTTATTCCCCGTACCCCCATCTTTTTTGCTATTTCCCCATTCTTCCGTGACGTGTAACTGAAACTTGTCCCGATTGAACATCAGTTTGGGTTCACTGGAAGAACCCGGTTTATCAGCTGTAGGTTCACTGGGGCCCTATGGCTGGGCACTTAAAAAGTTTGGGAAACGACCGGGGAAAGGGCGAACGTGTTATGTTGATGTCCCCCCTCTCTGCGGGAATGGGGAAGAGAAAAAAGGGGTGGGGTTTTCTGTGCCTTGGGGGACACAATTTGACACTTTAAAAGTCCCGGGGTTTTAAATTTAGTTTAAACCCTCGTTCCTCCCCTTAAAATTCCAGGGGTCTCTCGGGTTGCTCGTCCCTTTGGGCCATCTTCTTTTCCAAGGCTGTCTCCCCTCTACCGGGGGGGGATGGGGGGACGGGTGGGGGTGCTGGGTTTTATGGGGGCCCGGTTTTTTCCCCCCTTTTCCCAACCTTCTCCCCCTTTGATCTCCCCCCTTAAAAAGGGCAAACCCCCTTTCCCCCCCTCCCTGTCTGGGAAATTGGGGGGCCCAAAAACCCTTTTTCCCCGCTCACCCCCCCCACCTCACAGCTGTGATAACCCCCACAATTTCCCAAATTGATACCCAAAACCCCCCCATAGCTGTGATTCGGCCCCAACCCCTTACTCCTCCCTAAATACCTTTTCTATCAAAATCTTTCCCTCACTACCACCAACAAAAATACATCCCCCACCATTACTTTCCAAAAAATTTCCCGTTCACCCCCTTTTGAATTATAGATTTTGCAGTCGAAGTGGCTAGTTTGTTTTTCCCCCATTTTCCTCTGGGAAAGGTAGCAAGACATATGGAACCCCAAAAAGAACCCCGGAACTAGGAAAACAAAATTTTTTACTGAGTAAAATTGGATTTTTATCAAAAAATTGACCTTTTCCGTTGGAAGAAAATTAAAGGGGGAAATTTGGGCCCAATATTTGGGTGGTTTTCTTTTTTTCACAATAAAATTTTCTTTTAAATATATATAGGGTTAAATTTTAATTTTTAGTCCTTTTATTCCCCAAACTTTTGCGGGGCCCGCAGTAAAAGCCTAGGTGATCAGTATTGATACACAGAAAAGGGCCCGGTCAAGGGGGTGGGGCCCCGGGGGGGAAGACCCCCCGGAAAAAACCCACGGGTAGACCCAGATAAAAGGAATGACCCTAGTGCTGGCCATTTTTTTACATTTAGTTTGATCTTTTTGTGTCTCCCAAAAATGCCAGAAATACTTTTAAACCCAAACCCAAGTCTCCATAACACTCGACTTTAAAACCAACCTAAATCGGTCTAAACATCAGTCAGTACTTGTAACCAAGCCTAGTCTGGTATACAATACGTCATACTTGTAAAAAGCCTGTCTGGCCACTACAAAACAGTCATTTTTTTAACCAAGCCTAAGTTGGCTATACAAATCAGAGTACTTTAACCAGCCCAGTTGGCTACTACAACTGTCGCTTGTAACCAAACCAAGTCTGGCACTCAAATAGTCATATTTTAAAAAAGCCCAAGTTGGCCACTCAACCAGTCGTACTTTTAACCGCAAGTCTGGCCACTCAACATCAGTCAGTCTTTAACCAAACCTAAGTTGGCCACTACAAAATCAGCAGATTGTAACAAAAAAGTTGGCCTACAACATCAGTCAGTACTTGAACCAAGCCTAAGTTGGCCACTACAACATCATCAGTACTTTTAAAACCAGCCCAAGTCTGGCCACTAAACTCAGTCAGACTTGTAACCAAGCCTAAGCTGGCACAAACATCATCAGACTTGTAACCAAGCCCAATCTGGCCACTACAACATCATCAGTACTTGTAACCAAAACCCAAATCTGGCCCCTACAAAAACATAGTATTTAACCAAGCCTAAGTTGGCCCCCTAAACATCAGTCAGTACTTGTAACCAAACCTAGTTGGCCATACAACATCAGTCAGTATTGTAACCCAAACCTAATTGCCCCCACACTCAGCAGTACTTGTAACAAAGCCTAAGTCTGGCCCCTCAACACGTCTACTTGTAAACCCAAACAAAGTTGGCCCCTACAACATCTCAGTCTTGAACAAAGTAAACTGGCCCCTACAAAACGTCGACTTGAAAAAAGTAAAAAATTTGGGCCCTACAAAAACAGTCAGTCTTGTAACCCGCCTAAGTCTGGCCCCTACAACATAGTCGTACGTAACAAGCCTAAGTTTGGCCACTACAAAATCAGTCGTATGTAACCAAGACTAAGCTGGCCACTACAATTAGTCAGTACTTGTAACCAACCTAAGTCTGGGCCCCTACAACACATCAGTCTTGTAACCCAAGCCTAATTGGCCCCTACAACACGTCAGTACTTGTAACAAGCCCAAGTTGGCCACAAACCCCAGTCAGTTCTTGTAACCAAACCTAGTCGGCCCTAAACATCAGTCATACTTGTAACCCAAACCCAAGTCTGGCCCACAAACACATCGTACTTGTAACCCAAGCTAATCTGGCCACTACAAAAATCAGTCAGACTTGAACCCCAAACCAATTGGCCCTACAACTCAGTAGCACTTGTAACCCAAACCTAAGCCTGGCACTACAACATCAGTCAGTACTTGTAACCCAAACCTAAGGCTGGCCCCTACAAAAATCAGTCAGTATTGTAACCAAGCCTGCTGGCCCCTACAACTCAGTCAGTCTTGAAAAAAAGCCCAAGTTGGCCAAATACAACATCCTCGTGCTTGTAACCAAGAAAGTTGGCCCTTACAACACAGCAGTTTGTAACCAAACCTAATCTGGCCCCTCAAAATCAGTCAGTACTTGTAAACCAGCCTAAATCGGGCCACACAAATCAGTCAGTAATTGTAACCCGCCCAAGGGCCACTACAAAATAGTCAGTATTGTAAACCCAAACCTTTTGCTGGCCCTAAAATCAGTCGCTTTAACCCCAAAATAAGTCTGGCCCCTCAACATAGTCAGTCTTTTAACCCAAACCAAGCCCGGCCACTACAACATCGTCGTACTTGTAACCCAAACCTAAGTCTGGCCACTACAACATCGCAGATTGTAACCAAGACTAAGTTGGCCATACAACACAGTCAGTACTTGTAACCGACTAGTTTGGCCCCAAAAACTCAGTCTTTCTTGTAACAAGCCAACCCGGCCCCTACAACATCATCAGTATTTAACAACCTAAATTGGCCCCTCAACATCATCAGTACTTTACCCAAAACTTTTGGGGCCCCTACAACATCAGTTTGTACTGTAACCAAGATAGTCTGGCCCCTACAACATCAGTAGTACTTGTAACAAGCTAGCCCGGGCCCTACAAATCAGTCCGTACTTTAACCAGACTAAGTCTGGCACCAACTCTCAGTACTTGTAACCAAGCCCAAACCTGGCCCTTTCAAAATCAGTCAGTATTTTAACCAAGCCTAAATCTGGGACACAACATCAGTCTTTGTAACCCAAACCAAGTTGGCCCTAAACTCATCGTACTTGTAACCAAGCCCAAGCCTGGCCCCCACAACATCGTCGTACTTGTAACCAAACCTAAGTTGGCCCCCTACAACATAGTCGTACGGGAACCCAAGCCTAAGTCTGGCCACACCTCAGTCGTATTTTAAACCAAACAAATTGGCCCCTACAACACAGTATACTTGTAACCAAGCCCAATCTGGCCATCAACATCATCAGTACTTGTAACCCCGCCAAGTCGGCCATACAAAATCAGTCTACTTTAACCAGCTAAGTCTGGGCCCCTACAACATCATCAGTACTTGTAACCAAGCCTAAGCCCGGTCATAAACATCACATACTTTTAACCAAGCTAAGTCTGGGCCCCTACAAAATCAGTCTACTTGAACCCAACTAACCTGGCCACTACAAAAACAGCGACTTGTAACCAAACCTAGTCTGGCACTACAACACATCATACTTGTAACCAAACCTAAGTCTGGCCACTAAACATCAGTCATACTTTTAACCCAAACCTAACTGGCCACTAAAATAGTCGTATTGTAACCCAAAACTAAGTTGGCACACAACATCGTCAGTACTTGTAACCAAACCTAAGTTGGCCCTCAACATCAGTCAGTACTTGTAACCAAAACTAAGTTGGCCACTACCATTTAGAAATTTTTTAAACCCAACCCAAGTTGGCCATACAACATCAGTCAGTCTTGTAACCAAACTAAATCTGGCCCCTCAACCAATCAGTCTTTTAACCAGACTAAGTCTGGCCATCAACTCGTCAGTTCTTTTAACCAAGACTAAGTCTGGCCCCTAAACATCAGTCATCTTGTAACCAAGGGTAACTGGCACTACAACATCAGTCAGTCTTGTAACCAAGACTAAGTTGGCCACTCAAAATCAGTCGTACAGCAAAACCCAAACCCAAAATCTGGGCCCCTCAAATCAGTGTACTTGTAAACCAAAACCAAGTTGGGCCCCTACAACATCAGTCAGTTTTCTTGTAACCAAGCCTAATCTGGCCCTACAAATCGTCGTACTTGTAACCAAGCCCAAGCCTCCATAAACATAGATACTTGTAACCAAGCCCAAAAATGGCCCTTAACTCGTCAGTACTTGTAACCCAAACCCAAGCCTGGCCCCTACAACATCAGTCTACTTTTTAAAAAAGCTAAACCCGGCCACTTAAAAATCAGTCAGTATTGTAACCAAGCCCAAACCCGGGCCCTACAACATCAGTCAAATACTTGTAAACCCAAACCCAAAAATGGCCATACAACTCAGTCATTTGTAAACCCCTAAGGGCCCCTACAAAAACATCAGTACTTGTAACAAAACTAGTCTGGTACACACACGTCGACTTGTAACCCAAACCTAACCCGGGACTAAAAATCAGTAGTATTTAACCCAAACCTAACCGGGGATACAAAAACATCAGTATTTTAACCAAGCCAAGTTGGGACTACAACATCAGTCAGTACTTGAACCCAAACCTAAGTCGGCTTTCTACAACACATGTACTTTTAACCAAGCCAAGGGTATACAACATCGTCGTACTTTAACCAAACCCAAACTGGGCCCCTACAACTCAGCAGTACTTGTACCAACCTAAGCCTGGCCCTACAACTCAGTCAGTATTTTAAACCAACCTAATCTGGCTACTAAACCATCGTACTTGTAACCAAGCCTAAGTTGGCTACTCAACATCAGTCAGTACTTGTAAAAAAGGGCCTAAGCCTGGCCCCCCCACAAATCAGCAGTACTTGTAACCAAGCCTAAGCCGGCACTACAACATCATATACTGTAACCAAGCCCAAGTTGGCCTACAACATCAGTCAGTACTTGTAACCCAAACCTAAGCCCGGCCCCTACAAATCAACAGATTGTAACCAAGTAAGTTGGCTACTACAACATCATCAGTACTTGTAAACCAAGACTAAGTTGGGCCCTTCAAAAATCGTCGTACTTGTAACAAACTAAAACCCGGCCCCTACAACTCGTCAGTACTTGTAACCAAGCCCAAAACCTGGCCACTACAAATCGTCAGTACTTGTAACCCAATAAGCCTGGCCATCAAATCTCAGTACTTTTTAACCCGCTAAGTCTGGTACACAACATCAGTCAGTACTTGTAACCAAGCCTAGCTGGCCCTAAACGTCGTCAGTATTGTAACCCAAACCTAAGTTGGCCACTACAACATCAGTCATACTTTTAACCAAGCCCAAATTGGCCCTAAAACATCAGAAATACTTTAACCCAAGATAAGTGTGGGCCCCACAAATCAGTCAGTACTTGTAACCCAAGATAAACCCGGCCATCAATATCAGTCAGTACTTGTAACCAAATAAGTTGGCCTTACAACATCGTCAGTCTTTACCCAAAACTAAGTTTGGCCAACAAAAATCGTCAGTACTGTAACCCTGCCTAAATTGGCCACTACACATCAGTCAGTACTTGTAACCCAAACGAAGCCTGGGCCCCTTTCAACACAGTCGTCTTGTAACCGATTAAGTCTGGCCACTACAAATCAGTCAGTACTTTAACCAACCCAACGGCCTACAACATCATCGTACTTTTTAACCAAAACTAGTCGGCCACTAAAAATCATCAACTTTAACCCAAACCTAAGCGGCCACAAAAAACTCAGTAAGTACTTGTAACCAAACTGGCTGGGCCCTACAAAATCGCGTATTGTAACCCAAAATAAACCTGGCCCCTCATATCAGTCAGTCTTGAAAAAAAAACTAAGTTGCCCTTTCAAAATCAGTCAGTACTTTAACCCAAGACTAAGTTTGGCCATACAAATCAGTCAGTAATTAACCATGCCTAAGTTGGCCCTACAAAAATCATCAGTACTTGAACCCAACGTAAGCCGGGCTCTACAACATCCGTATTGTAACCAAGATTAAGTCTGGGCCCCCCTCTCGTCTTGTAAAAACCAAACCAAATTGGCCACTACAACATCAGCGTACTTTTAACCAAGACTAATTGGCCATACAACATAGCCTACTTGTACCAAGCTAAATCTGGCCACAACAACATCGTAAGTACTTTTAACCAAGACTGAGCCTGGCCACTACAATCAGTCAGTACTTGTAACCAGACTAGTCTGGCCACTACAAACCGTCAGTACTTTTAACCCAAACCCAACCTGGGCACACAACATCAATCAGTACTTGTAACCAAGCCAAGTTGGCCACAAAATCATCATAATTGTAAAACCCAAAGGGTAAGCCGGGCATACAACATAGTAATACTTGTAACCCAAAACAATCTGGCCACTACAACTAGTCGTACTTGTAACCAAGGGGTAAGCCTGGCCACTACAAAATCGTCAGTACTTGTAACCAAGATAAAATCTGGGCCCCTACAATAAACAGTCATACTACAACCAAGCTAAGTCTGGCCCTACAAAAATCATCATTTCTTTTAACCAACCTAAGCCCGGCCGTAAAACACGGTCGTACTTGTACCCCAAAATAATTGGCCCCTACAAATCAGTAGTATTGTAACCAAAACTAATTGCCAACAAAATCATCAGTATGTAACCAGACAAGTTGGCCACTACAACATCAGTCGTACTTTTAACCAAGGTAAGGGCACTACACTCAGTCAGTATTGTAACCAAGACAAATCTGGCCACTAAATATCAGTCAGTATGCACCCCCCCTAAATTGGCCACACAAAACATCATACTTTTAACCAAGCCTAAGTCGGCCCCTACAACATCAGTCATACTTTACCAAGACCAAATTGGCCACTACAAAATTTAGTCTTTTTGTAACCAAGCCTAAGTCGGGCCCTTCAACATCAGTGTACTTGTAACCAAAATAGTCTGGCCACTTCAACATCAGTCAGTACTTTTTAACCAAGCCCAAGTCCTCAATGGGGGTCGATTGCTTTAGCCAACAATCTTTTAGATTGTGGATGAACACATCGATCAGGTTTGGGGGCTGATTCCTATACTCCCCTTTCTTACCCTTCCCCTTTGATTGGACTGTGAAGCCACGTGTGGCGAAAAGTTTTTTGAATAAAGATTCCCATATGTGCATAATGTTCAATCTTTAACTTGTCGGTTTTTTAAAACC